>JZLH01S0000938.1:41134-56243 GCA_001188425.1 Eucidaris tribuloides
AATACAAACGTTTTTCTATGTACGTAATTCAGCAAGGCGCTGGTGCGAAGAGGGATATGCTTTCCACGCCAAGCAAGGGCGACAATAGAAACGAATAATTTCTCGCGTCTTTCAGATCTGATTTCACGGCCAAATCAATCCGCTCTGCTTGGGCAAAATTAAAAAAAAAAAAAAAAAAAAGAAAAAAAAAATAAAAAAAATTAAAAAAAAAAAAAAAAAAAAAAAAAAAAAAAAATAAAAAAAAAAAAAATAAAAAAAAAAAAAAAAAAAAAAAAAAAAATAAAAAAAAAAAAAAAAAAAAAAAAAATAAAAAAAAAAAAAAAAAAAAAAAAAAAAAAATTAAAAAAAAAAAAAAAAAAAAAAAAAAAAAAAAAATAAAAAAAAAAAAAAAAAAAAAAAAAAAAAAAAAAAAAAAAAAAAAAAAAAAAAAAAAAAAAATAAAAAAAAAAAAAAAAAAAAAAAAAAAAAAAAAAAAAAAAAAAAAAAAAAAAAAAAAAAAAAAAAAAAAAAAAAAAAAAAAAAAAAAAAAAAAAAAAAAAAAAAAAATAAAAAAAAAAAAAATAAAAAAAAAAAAAAAAAAAAAAAAAAAAAATAAAAAAATAAAAAAAAAAAAAAAAAAAAAAAAAAAAAATAATTAAAAAAAAAAAAAAAAGTAGACGTGACTAGCAAGAAAATATATATATATATTAATATCTTGAAAATGCTAAAAAAAGCAATTCGATTATCTACGCAGTAGTCGATAAGTCACCGCTCACCTCTACTACTCCTCTTAATATGCTGCAGCTGGGTCATTATATCAAAAATCTGTCAGTGCGGAGGTAGAGCAGTTAAAGTGTCTGTGACGTGGACAGTAGCCCCTATTAATGTTCAAAGTAATGAAAATAAGCGGGAACTTTACCGGGGTTTAGAAAGTTTGCCCCCCCCAATTGTTTGTTGCATTGTCTAGTATTTTTTTATATTTTTATTTAGTGGCAGGCAAAAATGCTGGTTTTGGTCGGTCGTCGGCCCCGCGGCTTCTGCCCCCGCTTGTTGGCTGAATGTTTGGCTTAGTAATTTTTGCAGGTTAAAAATAAATGGCGGGCAAACAAGGATTTTGCATCTTCGTCGGCGCCCGTGGATTGTGGGATGTTGTTTGGCTTGTAATTTGGCTCAGGCAGTATATTTTTGGGGGAGCAAAATTTTTCACTGACAGAATTTTCAACCCTCCTATATATTTTCCCAGGCGGCCGTCCCTGACTTGCGATAGATTGAACACTAAATCTAAAAACTAGCAACCTTAAAGACTGAGTTTTGGATTTGCAAGTCATTACTTCCCTTTCATTATCAATACCAACATTGGTAGTTTAGTACTGATACAAATGGCGTGTTTGAAAGTTTGAGATCCATGCGTCAAGAATTTCCAAGTGCCATTACTTCATTTATTATTAATACCAAAACGGTAGTTTAGTACTTACAAAATGACGTGTTGAAAGTTTGAGGATTCAACGTATATGATTTCTTGTTTTATGAGAAACTATAACGATATGTTTTACCAGAATAGGCTATTGTTCTTTCGCGTGAAGTTTAAATTTGGCTCAATTGCGAATGCGCGGTTATGGCGTCGTTCGCATGACCAGTCGGAGGCAACACAAATTGGTTAAAACGGCTAAACTCGCGCGGGGCCTTCAGGCCAAACGGTTGAATCGACAGTTTTGGAACGGCCGCGTGGCACGTTAAGCGTACACTGTAAATTTCTTGAAATTTAAATGTCCAGATTTCACCAGCAAACCCGTATTCTCAATGGGCGCAAATCCACGCCAGAATGCTATTCATGTGTGCGTGTGAGGGGGGGGCGGGACACCTATTGCTGTTGTCCCCGCCCCCCCCCCCCACATGAATAGCATTCCTCGTGATTTGCGCGCCATGCGTTTCTACCCAAAGGTTCTTGACAGTGTTTATTTGTACTGAATCACCACATCGGGGGGGGGGGGGGGGGGGGGGGGGGGGGGGTGGGGCGGGGGGGGGGGGGGGGGGGGGGGGGGGGGGGGGCGGGGGGGGGGGAACGGGCCAGGCATTGTGAAGCATTTGAGGCAGATTTCGTTCATTTTGCGTTTTCTCTGACGTGCAAAATTACGTAGGGGCCTACTCTGTCTTTAACTGCAGTTATATATAGAAGAGGATCTTTGATAAAGTTTACTAACCTTCTAGCATATCAGTTCTTTAGCAGCTTAGATAAATAATGAAGTCACGTGATGTAAGTTACAAATTTTCATTTCGCAATTCAAAGCGAGGGCGTTCCAAGCTTCACTTATAAAGAAGACGATGCTTAGCTACATCTGCCATATTGCATCGCGGTTTGTCTGGTATGGCAAGCTCAGAGCCAGAATATGCTAGGCGTTCCGTTGACCGCCGCTGTGAAAAAATTTGCAAATTTGGGAAATTCATTGGCCTCGCGAAAAGATGGCCCTAGAATCAAAAACGCCTTACTCTAAAATCAATGATCTTGGTTTCATTTATGCGAAAAAGAATGTTCGATACACGGAAATAAAAATTAATGACATTTTTGCCAATATGGTGAAGAAATAAGCGATCAATAACTCGTAGCATTCTTTCTCGGCCACCCTGTATAGCCCTACATAACAGGTGCAACTGCCACAAAGGTTCACTGCGGGCGGATTCCCTGGCCTGTAAAATTACTATCTCTTCTGCTTTATCATGACTATTTGACGTCATTTAGATGGCAAAATTCACTTCTTTTAGTAGCATATTTTTTTCTCTATTCAATAAGAACAATACAATCAATTAATGATGTTTGTGCAAGTTAAGATCCCCAAACTAGATTGTGCTGATTGATGGCCCGTGACTAGTCTAATATGCAGGCTAGCCCCCCCCCCACCCCCAAAAAAAAAGAAAAAATCGGATTTATTTATAGCACTAAACCATATAACTTGGACATTAAAAAAAAATCGGCCATGCAAACACAGAAAAACACACACTTTGGTTTTCTCCATCGAGGAAAGAAAAAAATTGCAGTTTCACCATTTAGCAAATCCACGATATCTTGCTTCTTTAGTGGCAAATTTGATCTGAATAATTTTAATTCTGAAGCAATTCTTGAAACGTAATTACTACAAAAAGCTACTAATCACACACACAATATTCTTTTTTGAAATTTTGTATTGCAGATTTTTGCGTGCGCAGCCTCCCCGAAAATTTTCACCGCTTTTGTACCAACCGCTATTTTAACAGTTGAAGGCAAAAACAGTGCATCCCCAAAATAAAGCTAACTAATAAATTCTTATGTAAACACTACACAAAAAGTAAGTTCCCTGTATTCTAAGTTTACCATAACTTTTGACGTAAGCCAATATGAGCAGAACAATTTTAGCAGGGGGTTTTTTACACTCATTGACTTAAATTCTGTGTGAAATGGCGACGCGATCCGTCAAGTATGCATGAGTGAGCATGCATTAAAATGCAAAAATGTCACTTTTCAAAAGTTTTTACAGGTGCGTCTCTTATTGCCAAAATAATGGTAAAATAATGCGCATTTTTTGCTATTTTATAAAGTGTGTTCACTCAACCATGACATGGTACAACTCTTTCATGTTCGTACAACATGTAAAGGTACATGTTGATGAAAAATTATCGGATTTTCATTTTTTCAATAAACTTAAATGGATTTACAATTTTCAAAATTCGGAAGCGGACGGACATTTTTAAATTGAGCTCACCTTGGCGTAAAATTATGCAAAACTGTCAGGGGAGTGGAGGGGCGTTTCAAACGAAGTGACTAACATAAACATGCGCTAATCATTCACCAGAACAGAAATGTCAAAATCTGCATCAGAAAAAATCCCCAAATGACCCTTGTGACTTTTTGAAAGTTATTTTACCTTTAATATGTGCTCACTCATGCATGACTTGACGGATCGATCACATTTTCACACAGAAGTTAGGCAATGAGTCGCCAAGAAACACTCCTTCAAATTATTGCCTCAAAATTATTTCGTTAAAAAGTTACGGTATTTTGATAGGGGGAATCTTACTTTTTGTGTAGTGTTTATTATGGGCTTGTTTAAACACTGTCTGCGCAGGCACTTGCCAAAAAAAATAACTTACACACACAATCCTTTGTAGCCTATTCTTGTTCTAAAAAGGTGCTTAGAAACATGGCAGAAAACTAAACCCAACAAAATAATAAAACCAAAAAAAAAAAAAAAAAAAAAAAAAAAAAAAAAAAAAAAATAAAAAAAAAAAAACTTTTGTCTTAATGTTTCATTATATATTATTATATTATTATTATTACATAAATATTAAATTTTGATGTCGCGATTGCATGAAAATTGTTAACCTACAGCCGATGTATTTTTGCGTCGCGAAGCGCGCCGAAAATTTTGACATAATCCTTACACGCTTATGAATATATATATATATATATATATATATATATATATATATATATATTATATATATTATATATACAACTTCCTCAAAAAAGTTTGGAAATCTGAGTTTGATGGATTATATCTCCGTTTCGTAGTAGAAATCAACCCATGCTTGGTAATCATTAGAAAGATTATTTAATTTTCTTTTAAAATGATACTTTACTTGTTATGATTCATTTCATCGGGGAAAAAAGCAGTAATTTAAAATGTTGTGATAAAGTGTAAATGAAAAGCTGCCAAAATGACAGTGTCATGGAAGAGTAATAAAGAACATTGTTCTCTTTGTATGGAGCTATGTTTTTGTTCTCAGCTGGTCAGCCATGAATGTCAATTTCAAAAGGGAGCTTCTGCCACGACAAATTGTATCATGATTTCGACAATAAAAGGCTTTGCAAAAATTATCTAAGTTTGGTAAATCACCTAATTTATTAATTAAACTGTTGATGCAGTGATTTTCTAATGCTCGTTTGCTTTATAATGTATTTGTTCACACGAACGCTTATCTTGTATTTCAAACGAAGTGTGCACAAGCAAGCAAGCAAAGAAAACAACGCAAAAACATGTATGGGGCCATTTAAAACAGAACACAACGATTCAGGTCTTACAAGCCATTTACAGTCATAAGCAATGTCAAATGGCAGGGCGTTCCTTTTGAATTGACATTTCATGCCTGACAGCTGAGAACAAAAGACATAACTTCATACAAAACAACACGTTTTTTTTCCTTTCCATCCTTCTTTTTTTTTTCTCCCAATGGACTCTTCATGACCATCGTCATTTTGCCAGCTTTTCAATTTTACACTTTATCCAATATTTTCAAAACTTCCCTTCCTCGATGGCATACATCATACCAAAAAAAAAAAATTAGCGTATGATTTTAAGACAATTAAATAATCTTTTTTGTTGTATCAAAATGCCTTCATTGCTACCATAAAAAGGGAGAAATAAGCGATTCACATCAAATTCCAACTTTTTTTTTGAGGGGTTTTATATAATATATATTGTAAGACGATAGTACTAATGAATAACAACTAAGGCTTCCCTGCCTGCTTCTCTACTATGATGCATCGTACATCAGCATGGATCCAATTAAAGGATGTCATTAATTAGTTAGAGAAGGCACAGGGAAGCCTTAGTTTGTTATACATCAGCTGGATCCAGTAAGGATGCATATTTAGTAGAGAAGCACAGCGGAACCTTAGTTGTTATTATTAGTACTATCTCTCACACATGTAAATATCTCTACTAATTATGCCATCCTTTAATTCGGATCCAGCTGATGTACGTCGGACATTTTCATTGTTCGTTAAACTCCCTGAGCCACAATAGGAATTGCATACAAGGAGAGTGAGATTGCTATCTGTCGGTGTAATATTTTCGGTCGCGCTGAAACCACTAACGCTTTCCGTGGCCTATAGGCATTGGCGTGTTTAAAGCCAGCGGACCTGGTTCGATTCCGGCGGAGAACAAGTTTTTTCACCTCTTCTTGTTTAATTTAGATTCATTATCAGTGGTGGAGGAGCTCTGAATTAAAGCTACGCCTGTTCCTTGATATTTATTTCTCTCGTTTTTTTATAATTCTTACAGGAAGCATTAGTTGTTATATTAGCTACATCCTCACAATGTGAAATAGTCTCTTACTAATATGATTCCTTAATTGGATCCAGCTGATGTACGTCGGCATTTTTCATTGTTCGTTAACTCCCTGGAAGCACAAGGAATTGCATAACAAGGAGAGTGAGATTCTTCTGTCGGTAATGAATTCGCGTCGCGCTGAAACCACTAACGTTTCCGTGGCCTAGTGGTAAGGCATTGCGTGTTAAGCCAGCAAACCCGGGTTTGATTTCCCGAGGAGACATGTTTCACTCTTCTTGTTTAAAGGTAAATGGACATGATTGTGGGCTAGTCCTCACTTAGGCTGAAACACTCTAGGAATCAAGTAAACTAAAGCGAGGATTATCCTGTGAAAAATTCTTGTAGTCAAACGTTGCCTCACTTTCTAGAATAACTACACACTACAGAAATTTAGGGTTCAAAATTGAACCCCAGGGTGAATACAATAGCCAGCCACCCATGGGTTCAAAATTTTGAACCCAGACAGGGGTGAATTTTGCACCTAAGATGGGTGATTAATTGCACCTTCAGGTTCAAAACGCACCCATGGTTCAATTTTGGAAGTTTATTGCACCACTCACGTTCAAAATTGAACCTCTGGGGGTTTCATTTTTCCACCCTCGAGGGGTAAGTTTTGACCTTTTCGGCTCAAAATTTGAAACCTTTTGAGGGTTCATTTATGCGCCCTGGCGGTTTATTTTTCCACCACCCGCGGCTTGATTTCTGCACCTTTAAGGTTCAAAGTGAACTCTTCTGGGGTATATTTATTGACCCTGGCGGGTTTAATTATTCACCCAAAGCAGGTTAATTTCTGGCCACCTCGCGTTCAAAATTGAATCCCTTTGGCGTAATTTTTGCACGCTGGGATTGAATATCCACCCACCTGGGTTACTTTCTGCAACTTTAAGGTTCAAAATTGAAACCTTTTTGTGCGTATATAATGCACGGTGGGGGTCTATTTTTCACCGCCAAAGGTTCATTTCTGCACCTTTTGGGTTTCAAATTTACCTTTCGGGTACATTTGTGGCACCCTGAGGGTTTAATTTTCAACCCAAACATGTGCATTTTGGCTCAGTTTGAGTGCCTAAATGGGCTGCATTTTAAAGGAGAAATGCAGGTTAAATTGACATACGCTGTATGATTTGTAAAATGTGCACATACTTTACTAGTATTAACTTTGCCTCTTCGACAGTACACAGAAAAGTCACATAGACACATTTGTATTTATGCGTGATATGTATGACAATATAGAGTTTATTTCTGAGGAACAATAGAATAATAGTCAACGTACTTGCATAAGCAAGAATAGTTGTATAAAAGTACAAGTAACTCTAAACAAAAACTTGTACAATAATTACAGCATTACAAAAGCGCCTAAGCATCTGAGCTTTGTTAGCTAACATGCCTGTAGGTGTATAATGACATACAACTTCATAAGATTGTCACATTAACCTATAATAAAATGAAAGAAATTTTAACGCCATGATTCCTAAATACACTCTGTAAAAAATCTGTTATTTTCAAGGCTTTTGAAAACAAGAATTTAATATCAACCAACCACATACACTCAAACTCTCAAAGCTACTAATCCCCTAATTGAAGATGAAAACATTAAAAGTAACTGTAACTTAAAATGATTACATCAAACATCCATAACACATACTCTTTTCAGAAAAGAAAAATTGTTACTTCATTCACTTCACATGAATGAAAAGCTGAAAAAAAGACCTGGTTAGCAATACACCTACGAAGAGAAAGAAAATTGTAAATTGAGGTTTTTAAAGCCAATAGATCTAACATTGTGGAGCTTAAACTCCAAGTTTATTTTGGGATTTTTTATTTATTTAAAAGGTTTATGCCCAAAGGTCATATCACACGAATAACAGATTCTGAATGCCTTTCATTTTTTTAAAATTAATTACTGGAAATTCCCGGGGTGGGGAGGGGGTAGATATTTCGCGTAACACCGAGATTTTCGACTAAATTTTGCCCATTATCCAATCAAAGGGTAATAAGGTGTTAAGGTTATCCTCATCAGAAAGAGCAGATCTGTTCGTTTCTGATGAAGTATGAATTCGGATAACCTTAACACCTTATTAACCCTTTGGATGCTATAAATGTAAAAATTTTAGTCCGAAAATCTCGGCGGGGTATGCCGAAATGTCTGCTCCCCCCCCCCCGAGAATTTCCAGTTATTAATGTTAAAAAAAAAGACATTAGAATCTGTTATGATGTGATATGACCTTGGGCATAAAGCTTTCAAATAAAACAAAAATCCTCCAATTAAAACTTGGGCTCTTTAAATTAAAAAAAAGATATTCCAAATATGCATACCTGGGCCTAATGCTTAATTTGGACAAATAAAAAAGCTAGTTACAAACGTGTGGCACGTTATGCTGCCACTCGTAGATATGCAATTGATTTTTTTTTTTTTTCGAACAATTTGCACTCGGTGGTATGAAATAGTCTATTATCTGCCATACAGTAACTTATGGGGAGGAAAATGGGCAGGTTGAATCCGGTTAATTTGAGTGCTTGTAAATTTCAATAGAACATGGAGGATTATGTAGCTCACAATTTTTTTTAAACTGTGGTCAATGTTAGCCCGTGGTTTTAAAATCTTTCACCATGTATGTAAGGTTAACTTATCAGTGCATACAGTTGGAAAAAGCAGCAAGACTGTGTTTAACTCTTCAGTACCACAAGAACATCACATGCAAAGTCTTATGGACGTTGATGCAATGGACGAGGGCGGTTAAAAAGGCGGAAATAATAAACGTGTCGTACATGTATCTATGCTATAAAGCAAACTTATTTTCAAAATTCCATTCTAAACTACATTTACCATGCATCGCCCTTATACCACTACCAATGTCAAGCGCTTTCGTAAATATAATCTTCCAAGGAGGTCACTTTGTTGATTTGTGGAACAAATTCACAGAATATTAATATTTATTCTTCTTCGTGGAATTCATGGTACTCGCACGCAGGGGCGGCGCCAGGGTTAAATCGTAGGGGAGGCAAAATCCCTCGATGATAATTTTGCCTGCCAAAAGCAATTTTTCCTATAGGCTAATACCGAACGGAAACAAAAATGGGGACGGGGGTTTGCCGGCGACGACGACAAAGACAATTTTTGCCGACCAAATAGCCAGAACAATGGGGGGGGGGCGAAATTTTCGGAAATCAGTAAACTCCCCCTAATTGTCAGTACTTTGATAGTAATAGGGCGGCCGCCCCCACCCACCCCCTCCCGACCCCCTTTGGCGCCCCTGTACCCACAGAGTAAAAGGTCCACTCATTCAGTCATAGTTTTGACCAAAGTGCATTTTGCAAAACATTTTCCATTTATATTAATCATTACATATGTTAATGATTCCATATTATTCATGACCGTCCGTGTAGCATGAATAGAAAAGGTATTAAGAATGAATTATCAAAATGAAAAAAAAAGTGATGAAAAGTAACATGCAACATACAGACCTATCATCATTTCTAAAAAAATATGCATAATATGTTGTTTTTTTCTTTATCAGTATTATGTTTCATCTACAGCAAATCGACACTCGCAATAAACGGGTTTCATTAAAAATCATCTTTTTCTAAAAAGGGGGTTGTTTGTAAGGGCCATCCCGTTATGCTAACATTAGGGGTCTTATCCCCCCCCCCTCCCAGATTTACGTCCGTGACTGTATGTGTCTTTAAACATTTTAAGACACTGTCGCGAGAGTGGCAGAAGAAATTGGTGGGGGAAGGGGTTAGGGGCCAGAAATACGTATATTAATTAAATGAAGACAAGATGGGGATGAAAATAGTAATAATTGATATAAATTTTAATAATAAGAGGAAACATAGATACTAATAAACATAACTACTGATTCAAAAAGATATTTTTTATATGAAACCCTGGGGGATTGTACATGTCATTCCTCCAACTTGTCAGTTAAGGTTACGCATCCCCCCCCCCCTCGCTGTCTACACCCTGGCTATAGCCTAAAGATAAGTCAGCTAGACATTAGCAAGTTGGAATAGCCAACTCTATTTCCTCTCCCTCATATTTATTCTATTTTTGATAAATATAATGTACGAAGTGTTTTTGTCCAAAATTTAGAGTCATTCGTCATTTCAATGAAGCCATGAATGTAATTCTTAATTTGTCTGCACCTCTATTAGGCGTTTTATTCACAATGGAACCGGCCATGGATAATTAGGCCTATTGTGTATCTTCCGACCTCCCTAATAGGGAGAAGTGCGCATCTGCGTGTGCGGTCTGTATGCATGCTTAATTGTGCGTAGGACACCACAAAGACACAGACACAAGTACACGACTCAAATGGGCATAACTACCATCATCAGAAGTGTCCTCCGCCAGTTCCATTTTCTGAATAAGCTGGCTGGAAGTCCTAAGAAAGCGAAACTAGACAGTAGATACAAAAATGTGGTTTCATCATTTTTGTCAGATGTTTGGAGCCATAGAATAGACGAGTATTCTCTAAGACGAATATTCTATAAGGGAAGATTTCATTCAGTTAACTTTTGAAGAATTGATCCATTGTTGCGAAAAATTTCTTGTTCCAGATAATCGGACATCTTCCCTAGACGCCACTATTCGTATTGTGATTGAACTGTTAAATGCTTTTGACACGTATTACTAAATCGGATACCTGTGCTTGTCATTATACACGAAAATGGATGAGAAAACAACAATATTATTTTGGTGTTTGATCTTGTTACCAAGTTCGTGCAATACAATCTGTCCAGAAACATGTGTATGCTATTCCGGAGGCTCCGCGTCGAAAACAGTTAGCTGTATCCGAAAGTCTATGTATCATATACCGCCTGGGATAGATCCAAGCACATATGAACTGGATGTATCTGACAACCGTTTAACAGTTCTTACTCGCCATACGTTTACGGTAAGTAATCACTTGTGTTTTCTGGGAATATTTACATTAGTTATCAAATAACAGGGGCGTCGATCCATTTATTCCGGTTTTTTTTTTTGGGGGGGGGGTACGGCAAAGTAAGGAAAATGTATTTAAAAAATCGACGTGCTCCCCGAGCAAAAGTGCAATATACGGGAAAAAATGAAAATTAAGTAGGTTTAGTAATATTTTGGATGTTAAAAGCATAGCATATCAATGTTTCCAATCTACGAAATCTGACTGACACGATTCCCGCTTAGATGATTAGGACCAGTGTCTGTAATAAGGTGTGAAAGTGGAGACATGAAAAAATGCAGTTCAAAACGATCATCAAGTGCTCATAAAAGTGAAAATTAATGCAGCGCGTATGCTGACCGCGTATTTGCGCGCAGTCGTTGTTTTCTGTGCTACAGCACACGTTTCTAATGGAGTTTGCGTATTTTATCAAAAATTTATATGGCATGGCCTTTAAAATCCCCACATATCTCAAAAAAATAAAATAAATTGCTGTCTAAAACGTAACCATGTATAGAGTAGGACTTGTACTTGCATTTTCTGCAAAAAATCTCAAAATCGATATTTTGACCAAAATCGACGATACGACGGTTCGGATGAACTCCGACGATTTCTTCAAGATCATCCACAAAATTTTATTGGTGATTATTTCATAGGTTAGAACATTCCTTTTCCAACAAAATCATACCATGATCATTGATTTTGTTTAATTCGTTTGGATTCTAGAGATATTTTTCTTAGGCAATGTAATTTCCTAAATTTGCTATTTTTTCCAACTCCGGCGATCATCAGAACACCGAAATATTCTCGCGTAACGACTTGTCATAGAATAAGCTGCAATATACCCGTGCAATGACAATGCAAACCATACCTTTCCCATTGTCTTCCGTATCAAATTAAGCGAGGCATTCCAGCCGTCTGTCTCCCCGCTTTACTTATTCTATGGCACGTTGTTACGTGAGAATATTCTGGTGTTCCCAGGTTCGCTGGCGTACGTTGAGAAAGAAACAAATTCCATTGCCTCGATCAGGAAAATGGCCCTAGAATCCAAACGCCTTACTCAAAATCAGTCATCGTTTTGTTCGTGATGTTGAAGAAATTAACAATCGTATGTAGCATTCTTTCTGGGTCACCCTTTATAGCGTCTTTAAACGCCGCCAGCCGCAGTTGCAATATTATTTTGGCATCTGCGATGTCATTGTTTTGTACACAAGAAACGGCACGCAGTAGACAAACGCTCTTGAGCGCAGCGCATAGTGTGAATTTCCTAACGTCAAACGAAGAAATAAAAGTGTCATGGTGGGAAAAACATGCCAGGGTGGAAAAGACATGCCAGGGATGTGAGAATCGAGGTAAACATAGCAGAGATTAAAAAGAAAAGTCAGAAGTGAAAAGGAATAGATTACTGACAGAAATTTAAACAAGAGCTGTGAGAGGAAATACATGTATGAAATAGCACTGTCGTAAATTCCGGGGGAATGGGGGAATTATCCCCCACATTTCGAGGAGGAGAGGGTGGCCTGTACAATCATTCCTCTAACTTTTCCTGAAAAAAATATATGTTTGTTTTTAATCATTGATTGAATTACTATTATAGTGAGAATTTCTTCTGAAATGCCTTTAAAATGCTTAAAACCATTCAATTTTAATTCTAAAATACTCAAAAGCTCCGACTCGGTGGCTTCGCTCCCTCGCTTGCACTTTCGCTCAATGATTTGAACATTTCGGCTCTGGAAAATTCCTGCGTATGACTTCGTTTTTATTAGCTAGTATCCACTGTTATAATCAATCATTGAGTTCCTCCGAATTAAAAAAAAAAAGATTATTCAACATCATGTGCTTTGTGGGGGGCGGGGATATTACAGGAATTTGGGTATCTACTATCCCTTTACTTCTCATAAAATCCGCAAAATATTTCCTTTCTACAATCTTTCCCTTTTTGACAATTACACTTTTGAATCATTTGCATCAAAATGATCCCTTGGAATGAGTGCCCCTCTTTATTTCCATAATTATTCTCCTTTCAAATAAAAACAATTCTCATTTTTTCCACTGGTGCTAAGCCTCACCTACGTATGGCCTTTTTCACATTTTAGAGGCACCCTTTCTAATTTAACCGGCGGTACCGCCTTTTGTTAAGTGATACTGGTTCTTGAAATGCCTCCATTTTCCTCTTTAATTTTGTGCGACTTCGAGCAACTTACTTTAATTTCTAAGGCTCGCTGGCGTTAATATTAAATATATTTAATTATTTATGTTTGAAGCTCTTTTCAGTCTCTCAATCTAAACATTTTCCCCTTTTATAGGATGTTATTGGACACCATGCAGCCTCACAGGTACTTTAAAAAAATCACTCGCTTGGCTCGCTCGCACATCGATATAGGCCGTGAAACCCCAACCGCAAAATTTAATGCTATATGATACACTGATAAACTTACTGCTTTTATAAACACAACAAAAAAGTAACTACCCCCTTTTTCAAAATACGATAACTTTAAAAATGAACGGTGTTGAGCACAATTATTTGCAAGGAGTTTCCTGCATTAACTTTGATACATTCTGTGAGAAAAATGTGGTTGATTCCGGTCGAAGTCAATGCATGCATCGTCGCGTGAGCAACATATTAAAGGCAAAAAGTCACTTTTGCAAAATGTCACAAGCGGTCATTTTGGGTCGGGGCTTTGATTTGCAGGATTTTGAAAATTCTGGTTTCTGGTGAGATTATGATTATATCGCTATTAGTTAATCATCTATACGTTTGATCGCATCTCATACCTCCCCTTTTTGGCACTGGTTGTGCATATTTTACGCTTCGCCCTGTGAGCGCAATTTAAAAAGTTTCCAACCTTTTCTTCGATTTCTTGAAATCGTGTAAATCCCAATTAAAGTTTTACTGCGCAGAAAAATTTAATCCAAAACTTTTTCAATGTCAAAATGTTCTTTACGGTTGTACGAATTCATAAGAGGTCTGTATACCATGATCATGTGTTGTTTGAGTGGAGCACACTTCTATAAAATAAGGGGAAAAAATGTCGATTAGTTTACATTATTCTTGGCATAAGGATGCACTCGTGTGACTTTTGAAAAGTGGCAGTTTCACGCTTTAATGCATGGCTCAATTCACTGCATGACCCAACGGACAAGTCACATTTTTCACACAGAAGTTAGTCAATGAGCTGTAAGTCGAACACTCTTGCCCAAATTATTTTGCCCAACTTGCTTTTGTTAGAAAAGTTACTGGGTGATATGTTGAAAAGCGGGGGCCACCGCGGCCCGCGTATGTTACTTTTTTTTGTTGTATGTTTATTACGAAAGCAAAAGAATCGAAAATCACATATTTTTCTGATACCTACAGTTCTGTGCTAAAATCACTAATAAAAGGTTACATAAGTGCGTCTATAGAGTTGCCCACTGTGGTTGTGTTCCCCTTTCAAGGAAATTTCCCCTTGGATTTTGCGGGTTGTCTCCAAAAATTCGGGCGAAATTTCATCGATCATCCTCTTTCCCCCACTCTCGATACCACAATCTTACGCCCTTTTGTGGAGAACTAGCGGCAGTCCCACGTTGGGTCTATGAACGTCTTTACGTTGATAAAATCAAATTTAATTGACAGAAGTGCTTATGGTCGCGGAATTTGAATATTGATGGCCCGCCCAAATTTAGTGGGCGATAAGTGTCGCTAGTCATAAAGACAGCGAGCTTATTCATCAGGCCATGTTTCATTACAGGGCCGTTATTCAGTAACGTGTGTCAAATTTCCCAGTTACTACTCTGAAGGGCGTTCGTGATTCATTTTAAAGGG
This sequence comes from Eucidaris tribuloides, assembly GCA_001188425.1. Taxonomy (NCBI): domain Eukaryota; kingdom Metazoa; phylum Echinodermata; class Echinoidea; order Cidaroida; family Cidaridae; genus Eucidaris; species Eucidaris tribuloides. The sequence continues at coordinate 55,918 of JZLH01S0000938.1, forward strand.
TTAAATTAGGGCGTTCATTATTGCTGTAACTCATAGGAGGATCAATGTTATATCATTAGTGTACATTGCCACTCATAACTATTTAAAAGTGTGTTAGTGTGTTCAGCTATTCATAATCGTTGGAAGATACAAGTTGTCTATAAATTTATAAGTTGACTCTTTCTATTCATAATAAGTCGATGTGGCATTTGTGGGTTCACTATATCATAATACGTCATTAATTGTCGGCATGCTGACATAATACCAACATTTTGTGTGTGTTGTCCTAATTCTATATGTTGTGTGTTCACTACTCATAATCAAGAAGATGGTTTCCCTATTCATAA
>JZLH01S0000946.1:2308-17204 GCA_001188425.1 Eucidaris tribuloides
TCAACTTTAAATTATCATACGATCTTCATAATCTTCTATGATGATGTCACTTTGGGCGTCGATCTATTACTCGGATGGGCGGAGGGTGTCAATTTTTCGGCGCCGTCCGCACGCAAATTTGCAATTGAAAAATTTACTCGCGAAGCGTGCTGCAAAATCAAAAATTGTGTATGTTTAGCAGTATTTCAGGTTAAGTTTAATGGTGTTGTCAAAATTATTGGGGGCAAAACGATGTCTTTGCCCTCCCCCCAATATTTTTTATGGGGCGCGACTGCCCCTGCCAACCCCCACCCCCCCCCCGGCCCCCGGATCGATCCCCTTTGATGTCATTCTCTCCAATAATGTCGTTGCCATTTTACCTCAGTAACATAATGTTTCCTCTGATTCTTTGACTAATTTTTTATTTTTTTTTGTGTGTAAAGGGGCGAAATCGTTATTGAAATGTCAAACAGTAATCGTCAATCGCAAAACACATAAAGCCCTTTCCGCCTGTACGACGGATAAAGTTTTGAGCCTATACATAAAAAGGATTAAGAACCAAATTTAGCCCATAAATTTTGTTACATATCTTAATCTTATCCACCAAATTTGTCATAACAATTTTTTATATTATTTTACAGGTATAATCTTGAACTTTCTGCATCGGATGTTTCATTAAGAAAGTAGACAAACTTGAGTAACAAACGACGTCAGGTATGTGCAGCTGCCGATTTGTGAGTTAATTGTGAGACTTGAGTTCATCACTATCAGCCCTAATCCAAGGAGAAGTCAGAACAATGCATGGAAACATATCATCCAAACATCGTTCCAATATAGAAATTTGATGGGTTAGCTTCAAAGAGTGTGAAGTTTTTTTTTTTGACATACTTTATTTTTTTGTATGAAATATCTAATATAGAAAGTTCAAGAAAGTATAAATAAGATTTAAAATCTGCTACGACCAACAGATTTGATGGGTAGGATAAAGATATGTAAAATAATTTACGGAAACAATTTTGGTATTCCTTTCTGTGTTAGGCTCAAAATTATGTCGTTGCATACTTTACCGGCATAGTTCGTGAAAACCGACATGGTGTTTTTAACATTACAAAGGGCTTACTGCAATAGCTCTTTCTAGATAAAAACTAGTGAGATAAAGTACGAATTCGAAGAAATAATTACTACAGAAGAAGTTGAGATAACAAATTAACTTCGTCGGGATTTTATAAGATACATCAAAGACTCATTGCTTGCTCCATTTTCATTTTCCCCGTTTTAGCCCCGCCATATGCAACTATACGTGCTCAACTGCATTATTGCGAACGATATTAGATAAAAACTAATGAGATAATTAAGCACGAGTTCGTAGAAATGATTACTACAGAACAAATTTCGATACTGAATTCACTTCCTCGGGATAAGATATACCCAAAGTTTACTCCAATTTCATTTTACCTGTCTTAGCCCCCCCCCCCCTTCCGTTTGATAAGCAATTAGGACACGTGCATGCCCCGTGCACATATTGCAAGTTTCCGAAAATAACACCTTATAAGGGGCACTTTTAGTCTTTAAGTTCGACCACTTTTTCAAAAGCTTTTCATCAATTTTATTATTTTCTCTTAGGAAGTGGAGATACGCTGAAAATTTTGTATCGAAAAGGGTACATACGTACTTTCTTTCATCTATATGTGTCTGAGTTGTTCAGCAATCGCATAGGCCTATCGATGTATCTATATTGTAGGAGGGAACCGGGGTTATGGGTAATAATTTTTAGATTTTAAGAAATCCCCCTTTTTTGACGTCAAACCTTCTTTTGTATTTTGTGGTAATGTGACATTTTTGTTATAGACAGGTTTTTGTCTCCATGGAAATCATTTCAGTGGCCACTATAGGCAGGTTTGTTGCTATAGAGAGGTGGCCTATCAGGTTTACGGTAGCATTCTGATATTGCGGTTTAGATGAAAAAGATGAATGTAAAAAGTAAATTATATAGATTACACAAAAAGTGCTATATAAATTGAATGTGGTTATTAAAGGGCATATTATTTTTAACTGATGGGGCACTTTTTGCTGGGACAAAAAGTGGGGCTAAGTGCCTCTAGCCTCCCAGCTCACCCCTATCTATACATGTACTTATACTCTCCCACGACAATAATGCAGTTCTTCAAATCCATCTCAGCGTTCGTTGTTGTTTTTATGCCTCCGCAACGAAGTTTATTGACAAATTTATCCCCCAAGACTCCCTTCTGTAAGAACACACTCTACACACAATAAAACAGAGCCTCACCTCAAGTTACCAACAGCAAACTAATGAATAAGCAAATAAACATAGAATACAAACACAGTTACCAAAATAAGGGTTTTTTTTTCAAATTTTATTCACATTTGCAAAATGCAAAATGGTGCTGGTGAACAAAGAATTCTTCAGTAACCAACAATATCTCTTAGACTTAGCCTCTCAGAACACCACACATTAAAAAAAAAATGTGAGTCTGAATTGAAACAGTCATCAATACAAGATACACAATTCACTGCCAGCATAAAAGTGAGTGCAACTAACAACAAGTTCATTTGGAAATACAAACCTCAAAAGAACTCATTGATGAATAATATATTTATAATATCAAAATTAAATGTACAGTTATTACATGTATATCATACTGTATTTCACATCAAGGGAACAGATTGCAGGGTTGGGGTGGAGTCCACAAGTTCCACGTCCAAGTCTGCAGTTAAATACAAGCTTGGCATTCATGTTACATAGTGTTATAAATTTGTATTATTGCCAGTTGATACTATAATGTAGCGCATTAAAATTAGACACTCTAAAATTAGGTGCGTCTATTGTGTAGTGAATTCTCTTGGTGAAATCAACGATTCAATATATTTACTTGCCCGACTATTCTGAATGTGAGAGCTGTTCTGGCATGTATTTACATGAAAAAATGTACACTGCCAGGTGTTAGTCAATTGACATATATAAGATGGTATTGACTGTTGAGTGTGCTGTTGGAGTTCAGTGACCTTTTAGGCAATGTTATTTATGAATGGATTAGGTGAGGTTTGCTAGAAGGAACATAGTTTCCAGAACCATTGTGTTTGACTTGTTATATTTAGGAAGATGATCCATAGATCTTTCTAGTGTTACAGATTTTCCAGTATAAATATCAGTTGTTTTGCATGAGTTCGAGTTTCTGTCATCTTAGCTCAAGTCACATGTGTTAATAGTGACCTTGGCTCGACAAACAACTTGTGGATTCGGAGTTTCTGTGTGTGGATAATTACCTGTTTATTACCTGAGATAGTCTTTTACACTCTATGGATTAATTCTGGAGTTACTACATCATCTTTGCTGCAATTGAGAATATGTTGTGAACTTATGCTCAACACCGATTTCATCTGGTGTACCTGCTAAACTCTGCCATTGGGATTCATACTTATACCTTTGGGACTTCTACTAATTGGAATCATCTTGGATCATCTGTTTGGACTTGATTATTATCTGGAAAATCTGCTATTCAGCTGTACAGCAGTGGGATCAATATTGCGACCATAATTTGGGAATACTGGATCGGATTATTACCTGGACATCAGCTGGAGCCGCGGATTCATTCGACTACAGTATCCTTTAGCATTGTAAGTTAATATCTACATGTATGTAAAGTAATAGTGTGAAAGTTTAATTGTATTGCCAGTGATTTTAAAGGGGAAATACCCCATATAATAAATACTTGTTAAATCAAATATTGGTATCATTTTGTTTCATCTTTTCGGTTGTGAATTGATCGGAACACGTCCAAGTCTGCAGTTAAATACAAGCTTGGCATTCATGTTCCATACGGACTCGATGCCGAGTCTGCGTCTGAGTCCCCTACATACACGTATTGGACTCAACTGCAACACTGACAGGTTGGTCACCCTAAGTGCAGGGTACATAGAAACATTTAAATCTTCTACAGGTGTATTTAAAGAAAAAGGAAAGAAATGTATCAAGCCTTGGAGGGAATGCCCAACATTTGCTCCGTGATAATTGATCCGATGATTATTTCATACACTATCCCTGACCTCAACCCTAACCCTAACCCTAACCCTAAACCAAACACTAACCATAACCCTATTCTAAACTGGAAACCCAATGGCAACCCTAACCCTTTGTCTTCTGAGATATTGTCACCGGAGCAAATGTCGGATCACCCGTCCTAAGTGTAGGGTATGTAGAAACACTTAAAGGCACTGTATAACAATGTTTCTTTCCAGTTTAAAAAATCTGAGCTACATGATTCCCCATGCTACTAGTGTCTTTGATACAGTCTAAAAATGAAGCCCTGAAAAAATTGCAGTGTAAAACAATCATTAAGTGCTTTAAAAAAGTGAAAATCATTGAGAGACCATTCCAGCTTTTCTCCATAGACTGCTTCTAGTGACAGCATAACTGTCCAAACTTTTGTGTTCTAGGGTGTTTATTTGTCCATTCAAACACTGTCAGATATGTCAGATAGCAAAGGTACAATTTTTTAAACGGGTCTTCCACAGTGTTATTTAGTGTCTTTAAATCTGCTTCTTTCTTTTTTTTTTTTAATGTATCAAGCCTTGGAGGATCTCAAAATATAACAACATATTCCAAGAAAATATTTTCTTTCTTGGTACAGTAACATCTTATTTATGATGACAAATTTCTTGCAGATTCCATGGTATTCTAGCATCGAATGAAACTTCAATGACATAGAAGTATACCAACAGAGCGTTTAAAATGTAAGCTCTGAATCTGAGCAGATCAGATGAATCTCAGTTTTGATAAACTTCAAAGTCTGTCAGATTCAGTGCTACAAGTTCTTCTCACATCTCAGCCTGCCTGGCCTAATATACCATCACTCAAATTTTCCATCTGTTTGACATCTCGAAGATTGCTTCGTGGTTGTTGTATCATCATAACACTTCAAGATGAATTTGTCTCCGAGAATCCAGATATCAATCATAGCAAAGCGTAGCGACGCGACATCATGGATAGGCCAGGATCATTAACAATACACAAGTCCTGATTGGAGTTTTGCAAGTTCTAATTTCTGGCATCCTGAATCTACATCTTGTGCAGGTCGCAACACGCTTGCTTCTTTTACGTCGGGTGCGGTCGTCAAAAGGTTTGTTGGTCAAACTTGGATGATGGGCATGCTGTACTGGATGGACAGATCTTCGTGCAACAGAAAGAAGTGCATCACCTGGTTATCGACGATACCTGTAACCATGGCAACAATGAAATAAAAAATAAAAAGATACCATTACTTATGAGGCATTTCATGGCACAAACTAGTAATATGATAACAATAATAACAGCTCATTACATAACAGCTCAACAACTAGTAATATGATAACAATAATAACAGCTCATTTACCAAGAGTAACAACTCCAGTCAAATAGACTGCTCTACCAGTGGGCCCTGCGTAACTGTTATTATTACCCTTCTATGTTCTAGAACGCCGAACACCTGAGCATTCTTAAAAGTATTTTGTATGACCCGGCTGGTGCTCGAACCTCCTTGAACCTGTGCGATAGAGGCCAATAGTAATTACAAAGAAGTGATTTTGTTGTGCATATGTTGAGTATGAATGTACAACTAAGTAAGAAAGCTGGAACACAACCACATATGATACATCAAGAATATTTACGTACCTGCACCCTAAAGGTAAATGACATGATTACGGGTAGTCCTCAACTTGGGATAAAACTATTCTAGAATCAAGTAAAACTATGCAAGATTCTACTGTGAAAATTTTGTAGTCAATAGTCAACTCAATTTAAAATAAGTTCCATCAGTATGCCTTGTGACAGACAACTCTGTTGGGTAGCTACTAGCTTTCTGTGGAATTTAATTTTCTCGGCCCTCGAGAGACACAAACTGCTGGTATATTCACGCTTGATTCTCCTTAAGTAAACAAACTCAAGACAAATCCTTCCAGCCAGGAGATCCACTCTAGCTGGTGTATCTTTGGTATATCTTTCAACCAGTTTGGTTCTAAAGGTAATTTTTTTTTTTTTTTTGTTATTTCTCCCAATCATGTCAATGCCTTTTGAAATCAAGTATAGTTTAGCAGATAACATACATAAGAATAAGAACATAGAACTGAATCTTGTAGTACCAAAGAAGAGCTCGAGTATTACGTAGTTCTGCTCAATTCTTAAAGGCATTGTATAACAATGTTTCCAGTTTAAAAAATCTGAGCTACCTGATTCCGCATGCTACCAGTGTCTCTGATACGGTCTAAAAATGAAGCCCTGAACAAAGTGCAGTTTAAAACGATCAGTATGTGCGTTAAAAAAGTGAAAATCATTGAGAGACCACTCCAGCTTTCCCCCATATACTGCTGTGTTGCAGAATTTCCTATCGGCTGAGAATAAATAATGTGCCAATTTGTATCTGCACATATTGTACTAGTGACAGCAAACTGTCCAAACTTTTGTGTTCTAGGGTGTTTATTTGTCCATTAAAACACTGTCAGATATGTCAGATAGTAAAGTTTGACAATTTTTTAAATGGGTCTTCCACAGTGTTATATACAGTAGTGTCTTTAAGAAGTACAGACTAGGAACAGATGTCTTGCAATCATAAATGCATCCACAACTACATGTAAACATAAACCATACACTACAAGACAAAAGTAGGACTACAGTGCACTCTCGTTATAAAGAACACTGATATAACAAAATTTCATTATAAAGAAGTAAAATCTCTGGTCCCATATCCGGATTTCCTTTGTATTGTATTGTTTTTGGAACCCTGATATAAAGAAATTTCGTTATAAAGAACAAATTTCATAGGTCCCAAGGACTTCTTTATAACGAGGGTGCACTGTATTGTTATTGTAGATACTGTTTCCTTTAATTTTACTCTGTATACATGTTTTCTTTGTGAGTAATCATACAGGAGAAAAGGACTTAATCAAACTGTCATAAAAAGTCATTACATACATGGGAAACCATAATTCCCAAACATTGTTACATATCCATAACGAGTTTGCAACATTGCATCACGCATGACCTATTCATTTATACCTAATATACATTTGTCTCTCACTACATTATAAATAAACCAATAACCATGAACAACAACAAATATCAATGTGGAAGTGTTATGCCATTTCATTAATTTATTTTTTTATCTAGTGTGTTACTGAATAATTTAAGCCAAAACTTCCGTGGAAGGAAAACAGTCGTGACAAAATTAATGTCAGAATTCATTTTCCCCAACAGTCTCCACACCAAGGCTACTGTACTATTTATTACAGTGTTTGATGGTTCATTAGAATTCAATTACTGAGCACGTAGTCTAGTCTGGGATAAATGTGACAATGATTCTACTACTATGAATAACATATAAACTCTTTCACACGGTGGCCAAAATGTGATTGCAAATGTGATTGCAATAGTGTTGCACGACTCCAGGATTTTTTGGAGTCGACTAGTCGCCCATCAAAAGTCGCGACTCCGACTGTTTGGCGACTCTCGGCATTTGGGTCTGTCGGCATGATCAATAGGCAAAAAGAATCATACTACAGCCTATACAGTGACTGTTCAGTGTCCTCCTTCAATGATTTCAGTTCAAAAACCTGAATATATACCCCGTATATGTCTCTACTTGAACTGAACTGGCCATGATTTTATATAACAATGAAATGAAAAGACTGCGATGTTGATGATTGTCATCGATTTTTTCACAGTGATCCAGAGAGTCGACTCTTGCATTCCTAAAGTCGGAGTCACGACTCCTTGAAGATAGTCGCGACTCCGACTGTTGGCGACTTAGTCGTGCAACACTAGATTGCAAATGCAATTGCAAACGCTGCAACTAGATTTACCAACCGTACATAGAGATACAAGTCTTTGAGGACAACAAAATTAGAATTCAAACTTCTCGTGAAGAAGTATGGCTGTATTTCTGACTTTCTGGGTACGCTGTCGATCGACTGTGCACTGGACTGATCGCATGGCTGTGACACACACCTGTAGACATACAGTGCACTCCCGTTATAACGAACACGGTTATAACAAAATTCCTGTTACAACGAAGTAGAAATTCAGACCCCAAAATTATTATCTATATTTCTTAATGATACATTCACTGTTTGGGTATAACGAAATTTCGATACAACGAAAGAAAACTGCCGGTCCCGAGGACTTCGTTATAACGGGAGTCGCCTGAACTCTATAGTCCTGCCTATAGTGTGCAGTATTTCAGTGGAAGTTAATGAAAGGTCAGAATGGTCACATAAGCTCCACCTCCCAAATTGTGTTTTAGAGGTAACACATGAAAAATGTGATGTGATTTGGGAGGATTGTGATCAGAAAACAGCTCTGGAGAACTATCTGAATTTCACAATTTGATTTTGCAATCGTGAGTCCAGTTTGCTTTCACACAGGTGATTTGCAATAGCATTTGCAATCACGCTTCGGTGTGAAAATGGATAAAGTAATTACTTGTACACATTTGTTCCAGAATGTGTTTTTGTTGGAAAATACTAGTTTATTCTGGTTTGTCAGAAGAAAAGTACATAAGAGTGCAGGGATGATGGAATTGTGAAACAAAGTGATTTGGATTTTTATCATAATATATTACATTTACACACTGAACAAACAAGAGGACAATGGATTTTGATGACAAGTGAGAAAAAGTGAAAATTTGTGTACAAAACTAAAATGGGAGCTCTCCACACTCTTATCACCTAAAGCGGCAGAGTTACTGATTTCTGTATCTTCCACACTAAGGATAAGATAAATTATGAGCAATCATAACTCTTTGAATGATTCGCCCAAAGTTTCTCTGCTTCTGTCAGGCAAACAATGATGATATGAACAGGGTTTCTGATGGCTGGACATCAAAATGCAACCCCAGTCAAAAGCACAGTGTTTAATTTACTAGTCCAGATGCATTCTAATTGTAGTAATGCAGTTAATACTTCATGATTATTTTGAGGCCTTGATTTTTTTTCATGCTTTGAAATTAGTGAGTCTCCATCATACAGCAACCATTACAAGCAACAATGATAAGTACACGAGCAGTGTCTTCATTGGAATTTTCCAGGGGAGGAGTGTTGGGCTGGCCAGTACAAGCATTATGAGTTGGCAAGTGCCCCCCTTCCTCCAAAATTAGTTTTATTCTCATTCTTCAGGCAGATGCCAAAAAGGGGCTGTGGATGTGGATAATTCAACCACCCCCCCCCCCCTTCCCCCAAATCTGCCACTGGTCTATTTGGGGACAAAGTGAGAATCAAGGGCAAAAATACATTGGTCAATTTGTGATATTAACAAAATGGGATTTTCAACTGTGTATCGGGAACTGTTTGCTGTTACAGTAGAGGAATACGATAAGAGGTAAGGAGAAAATAGGCTTGGGATACGTCAACAAACTCCTCCGTAATATTCAGTAATCGACCTTCTAAAACTGTGCATGTCAAGTTGTCAACACACATATGTGTTTTTGTGGCGTAAATCTGGGATATGGGACTTTTGACATAGTAACCACTAACCAGGGAGAATTCAATATCCCTGTTTTTTCAAGGTTCACTACATTTCCTGTTTAGTCTGAAAATAAAATGACCTGTACATTTCATTTAAACAGTACACAATAAACCTTTTTTTTTGGAAACGTACATGCATGCAACGTAATGGGGGGGGGGGGGGTTGTAAAGCATGTTAATCTTCCCTCTTACCCCAGTCTGTAATTGCACACATCCATACAAACCCACAACTCATCCTACTGCCGGTAGAAGGGCCATAGCGTATGTTCCTGGGAAAAGGGCCGTAACCTTAAATTGTCTTAAACTTGAAAACCATTGGCTTTTTTCACATGAAATCACAGTAGTGTGATATTTTTAGATCTGTCAGTCTGTAGAGTGCAAATATCAAATATGGCAAAATTTCTCAAATTAGAGAATCAAAATTTACTGTTAAGGTCCTTCTGCCGGGAACATTTGCTGGGGCCCTTCTACCAGCCATGCAACGATATACAAAAACACAGCAACACCTGCACCTAACATACCACACCCATAGACACAGCAACACTCACACCTACACGCACAAAACACACACACACACACACACACACACACACCTCCACAGTATAATTATGTTTGAAGGACATATGCAATCACACTTGAGTGAAAACATACTCAGACACGAATCTGTTAGAATGCTTAATTGTGCAGAGTATGCTAACAGTACTTGCAAATAAGGTCAATGCACTCATATTAAGGCCAAACACGTACAGGTAAGAGTACCCCTGGAGAATGAATTTAAATACAATGTCAGGCAGAAAATAGGATTTTGTATGACATAAGAGGATCCACCTTCATTTCCTAATTAGTTTTTACGATTGTGTTCTAGATTTAATGCCACATACAAAAATAAAATGATGCTATACCCATTTAGAATGTAAACATCATGTTATTGTTTACCACAGCCCATATCTCCATTTTGGTAGTATAAAATTAAAATAAATCAGTTACAGCTAATGGTGGTGCCTCTCCCTACCCCCAACTTCATTTATATTCTGTCTGGATTAACCGTTTTTTTGGGGGGGGGGGGGCTGGGATGATGATGTCAGGAAGGCAGAACAAATTATTAAGGGGGGAGCAGTACCCTTCCACTGATTTCTGAATCATCTACTTATCAATATACTTTTATTTGCTTTCTGGTAATAGCTGAATGTACCCTGCAATCAACCCCACCTTCAACATACAGGCATTTTTGCCTACTGCCATAACATATGGACCATGTCTTGCTGTTACCCCATTGAGGATTAGACAGGAGTGTCTCATCTTGAGAAATGCACAATTGCACATTAAAGTAAAATTTAACCGTCTTCAATGAGATAATATTGGCAATGTTTGTGCAGACTTACATTCTATAATGCTCATAGAATTACTGGCAATTGGCAAACATCATGTCTGGTAAACAATTATCCAAATGAAGTATTATGCTCCATTTAGTGTCACGATGTAAAAAATGAAGCCCATTTTATTGTATAATTTCTGTTGAAATGCCATCAGTCTTGCATCATTGGTTTTGATTAATACACAGGCTATTACGTGACAGCAGTACTTTTTCATCGATAACAAGTTTGATAATGGTCAGAAAATTTACACCTAGTGGTATTGTTGGTGTTGCTTTCACACTTATCCTTTTCAGGCCGGATACAGCAGAAATCAATGACTCAAACACAATGTTATGAGCAAAACAAATCAATAAAGCAGAAGAACTGAATTAATTATGATTTCCACTGAAAAAATAATAAATGCACTTTCATTTGAGTTACTTACCCAGAATAATGAGAATACAGTTAAAATTTGAAGTACTTCATTAAGTACTTGCACAATGTGTATTAATTTGTATAAAACTTGGAATAAAGAAATATACTCTTTAATAACATAAGAGCAGGTGTTTTCAACACCAATGGAGTATTAAAGACAAATGAAATTTGTCAGGAGCTACAAAATCAAGCAAGTTTTCCACGCATAGAGTCTAATTACAGAATGGTACTTTTTTTTGGGGGGGGGGGAGGGAGTAGACATGTCGGATAATAAATACATCTACAGTTTCTGTTTGATCTTTGACCTTCTCCATTTTTGGGGTGACTCCTTACAAAAAAGTGCATCCACCCCACAGGAACTAACGTTTATGGATGAAAATAAAAATGACCAGCACCTGACCTTAGGAGTCATACTGCACTTCCAAATTCCATAAGGACCAGTAACACATTCAAGCCATCGCTACGCATTAAATAGGCAGCATTATCCAGTACACATGCAGTGATATATTAAGATCCATCATGAATGTGTTAGCAACTGCTCAAAGAAATCCCAAGGGAAGGGGGTAGAGGGAAGAAACTAAATTTAAAAGGTTTCTAAAGATTACAATACATGACAGCACATGGATTGTGCTGCAGCATCATAATGTTTTTGAGAGTGAAGTACCATCTTCCTCTTTATCTCAAACACTTAGCATTAGTGATGACAGCTAAATATATGTGAAGTGTGAAGTTGATATTTCTTGCTTTGCAACTTGTTACTCAGATGTATTTCTTCCAATGGTCTCACAAGTTACGTTTCAAGTTTTTACTTTTAATTGACCATTTAACTAGGGTTCTTCAAATAGCAGTAGTAGTACAAAATTGGACCTTTCTTGTCTTAGAGAGTGCAGATATATTTACATATAATTTTTCATTCATTATGATCACCAAATTTGAATTCTATTAATTTGGAAAAATAATTACGTTTGCAGAAAATCAGAAAAACACAATGGTGAAATTCTCAGATAAGTCGGACAAATATTAACAAGGGCAACATGAAGCGTAACATCCCTTTGCCAGGTACAAATGGCCTACCTATGTCAGAACAAATTACCTCTTATTAAATAATACTATTATAATACTATGCAAGGAAGTTACTACTACCTGGAAAATAAATGTACAGACAAATTACTACTTTCAATAGAATAACCCATGAAAACTTTATGGTAAATTCTGTGCTGGTTAGAAGTTTCTATTTACTAGCTCTGTGCTGGTGGCCACCCACCAGTGCCGACCAGCATAGAGACAACTACGCTTACAGGACATATTTGGTCTACTTACTACAGATAATTTTTGTGGGATTGAGTTGTTGTCCGGATAGGAAATGGATGAATTTTCGGATGTCAACCTTGGCTCCAATTAGTAACGTTGGATCTTGTTGACTGGCCTGGGAATTGGCTCCCTCTGTTGACATCAAATGAAAAGACCAAAAAAAAAAAAAATCTTATTACAATGTGATAATTCTCTACTGAGCTGCACAGTTCTGTTGGTTAACATCCCATAAACATTTATTTTTTTTTCTTCAAGAAAATCATATTATAATGCAGAAATTTCTGATTCCAATTTCTTTGTCTCTGATGACATTTGGAGTTTTAAATGCAATTCATTCAACCAAAAATATCCCTTTTCCTGTATAATTGCAGGCAATATGATTTCGTTTGAGTTGAGTACTCTGAGCTTCATTCTAGCTTTGCCCAACTGCTGCAATGCTTTTTCACTGAATTGTAATGACAATGTGTATTGCCTGGGCAATGGGAACAAACATACTACTGTTCAAAAAATTTATGAACCAATATACAGAACGAGTCTAAATTCAACAGATTATTGTGCAATATGCATATCCACAGGCAACATGTAATAATATATTTATTCATTACGACAGTGAATAATCCTCTGATGGATAAAGGTATACAATTTTGAATACTAATAGCCCTGTTTATAATTTTGAACTTTTTCGTGCATATGGTATTTTTTCCTCTAAAATAAATCGCCTTGCCCAAGTTTCACAATGGCAAAGACAACCACTTTCTAAATGATGCTTACTTTCTCTTACTTATTTTTCATTTTTTTTCTATAAAAAAATGTCTTGGCACCTGTAAGCAGGTCTTAGACTATCCAATGGTCAGACATAGAAAGTTTTCTAATTTGTATGTACCCTGATTTAAAAAAAAACACCTTCTACGAACTCACCCCATTCAGGATTTTCCAGATCCCTGAAGTGGGTTGACACCGTCACCAGGTCACTCTCAACACGTAACCTCATCTCACCGCTCTGATTGGCTGATAATTCCTACATGTTATCAAAACAAAAGCACTCACTGCTATATAGCATAATGTTCAATGAGAAATGATGCAATTTTCGATTAGTTGAATGTGAAGGGACTATAAACCCATAAATTTATGTTTTCTTGTCGAAAAAGTCCACACAAAATAATGAAAATATTCATTTTCTTCATATATACTGATCAAAAATGTGTACTTGATTGGACATATGCATTACACGATATAATGCTATTACATATTGTTTGACTGAAGAGTTTGTCGTATTTTATGGGCTTCTGTAGCAGCCTGTTATCCTGAAGGGGTTAAAACCTAGTGTCTAATTATGATAAGCAGTGTTTGTGTACAAACAAAGAGACCAAATAGCCTATTAATACAATTTTAACATCATGTATGATTGCAAATAGAGCTGCTACATGTAAATTTAATGTCATATGAAAGGAATTACGGTATCAGTCAATGAAATAATTTTGAAACAAAATGCTTACCATAGTACTTCAATCTCTAGATTCAGTCACCATTCTTACCTGAATATGGACCACTGGGAACATTAGCAAACTTGATACAGAAAACTGTCATTGGTTAAAGTTAATCATACAATGTAGTTTAAACCTCCACCAACCTTGACAAGAAATTGTCGACAAGCTTTCATCCACTACTGTCGGCTTTCTCAAGCCTAATGATCACTCAGCCACACGTTTTCTAGTTGCTGTCTGCTGTCACTTATTCTCGCATCCAACGATCGCAAGATAGCAAACAGCAACAAGAAAATGTGTGACTGATCATATGGCTTGAGAAAGTCCACAGTACTGGATGAAAGCTTGTTAACAAATTTGTTAAAGGTTGGTATACGTTTAAAGGTATTGGCTAACATTTACCACAGTTAAAAAAATCTGAGCCGCATAATTCCCCATGCTACCAGTGTCTTTGATGAGGTCTAAAAATGAAGCCCTGAAAAGATTGTATTTCAATATGATTATTTAGTGCTTTAAAAAAGTGAAAATCGTAAGTTGACCAGATTCACCTGCCCATTTCCTCCCATAGACTTACTGTGTGTACACCTAGGTTAATAAAACTCGCTCCGAGTTTTATTGTTTATTCATGTATAACTTGCCATTGGCAGTGTAACTTTCCAAACTTTTGTATTCTAAGGTGTTTATCAAGTCCATTTGAACACTACTATGTAGCTCAGATATCAAAGTTTGACAGTTTTTTTAAAATTGAAGCTCCACAATGTTAGCCTATCACTTTAAACTAAATTATATAAGCAAACTTACCAAGTAGCTGCCAAGATTTTT
>JZLH01S0000960.1:890-16527 GCA_001188425.1 Eucidaris tribuloides
ACACACACACACACACACACACACACACACACACACACACACACACACACACACACACACACACACACACACACACACACACACACACACACACACACACACACACACACACACACACACACACACACACACACACACAACACACACACACACACACACACACACACACACACACACAAACACAGAGTTGTCTCAGAAAAGGGAAAAGCTCAAGGATTTATGACCTTCGAAGTCCCATTTTATCACGATTCCTACTTGACTGAAATCCGATGCCTATCTGTATAGCGACCTGTATAGCCATTCCACACTCTTACTGCTCCATCGCATTATCAAAGCCTAAACTTGACACAAGTTTGATAAAAATCTTATCAGCAGTTCTCCACTTATTATGGTCATACACTCATTGACCTCCTCATATATAACACAAGCAGAAGTTAACCACAACATAACTAATTTTCTTATTTTTCACATGTTTTGAATATTTATTTTCTGGAGATGGGAAGGCAAGGCAAAAATAGATATGTACATAGATCTTAATCAATTGTCAAAAATATATATATTCTTCAAATAAAGTTCCCTATAATAATAACATAAAGTTGATATTCTTGGCCGACTTTTTCACTGCGGAATCTATGGTGTTAGACAAGGGCGTTGATACATTTATTGAATTTACGGAGGGGTCGGCCAAATTTAAGAAAAATGGCTAAACATTTTGGCGCACTCTGCGCCCAAAATTGCGACATTTTTGCGTGCAAAGGAAAATTAAAATTGTGTTTGTATAGTAGTATTTTTTTGGTTAAGTTTAATGGGTTTGCAGTGCCTTGCACTACTTTTTACATGTATCCTTGATCAACGCACCTGGTGTTAAAATAATACTTGCCAGTTTTTTTCATGACACCAAAATTTCGGCATTAGTGAAATTTCTTGGCTGATAAACAGTGGCGGTGTTATTTTCAATTGGCAAATCACGATATGAAAAGAATAATGTAAGCGTACATCCCTTCACATCCAACAAATGTGTATGTTAAAATAAATACATTATATCAAATATCAGTTACGAATTCCAACAATAACCATTAGGCCACTGATCAATTTTTCAAATAATCAATACAATCCTAAAATAAAACGTCAAATTAAATGAATAAAAATACAATGAAAATCTGAAACAAAACAGTACTGATTTCTCAAAACTCAAGCTATGTTTCAATGAAAATATTCCACATTCAACCGTTAAATTTCAAATACAAATTTTTGCCGTCATTAACATAAATATTGCAACTGAGTTTGAGGAAAGATTGAATCATTTCTAAGATGAAAACTTAGATCATCAATCACAATTACTTGCCATCTTACTGAGTGCATTTTCTTCAAGTCTTTATGGGAAAATATATTCATAAAACATTCAATTTACAACAAAAATACATTTTGTCTACATCACAGATGATATTATTTCAAAATAATGATCACACACTGTATCAAAATAGTCTAAAGTACTTATAGTCGTATAAAACAGCTTGACACTCTGGCGTAAATATACTTTCATGTATGGCACAAATTATAAGCATGTCAAATCACGAAAATTGGTTATCATGAGAAAAATGAAACAAAAACACACGAAATCTAATTGATAAGTGTATAATTTCACAACACCCAATTCTTGATATATTTTGTAGAACAACAAAACTATTAGATTCTAATAAATCAAATTTTGGTCTTATCAACGATGACAAAATTACTGTCAAGTTCAATGATAAATGGATTCCAATTACATGATTCTTTTTCCCTCTCATTTTAGGAAAAGCCAAGTAAATCCCCTGTCGGGAAATCCATCATTCGCATAGTAACACGTTTCAAGCAGTTTTGAATACACATACTGTACATTAAACACTCTGTATATTTCAACTTTTTATAAGTTGTACATTTGACTATTATGGAAGTAAGGTACACCCGAAGTCAAGCTATTTGACTGCTGTGAAGTCGATGGGTATGCCTCCGATTGGACATATGATGACATACATGGTACTCTGGGGTACCAAATAGAAATCTGCCATTTTGTTGAATTACTTATTTTTAGTTTTTTTTAGCACTGTACCCTGCATGGGTTACAAAACTGTGTAAAAGTTATGTTTGAAGTGTGAAAATAACAACTTTAGCTTCATTTTCACCCCATTTTTTCATAAGTATATGTCTTTTCGTTGTGCACTTGTGCAGCCTCTGCATCATAACCACTGATCTTAGTGATCATAACCAAAGAAAATACATTTTTGGACACAAGAGGGTGCTACACAACATGGTACACTGGGGTACCAGGGTACCTCGGGGTAGCACGTGGTGCATCATATGGACAACCAGAAACATGAGAGGAATTATCTTTGAGAAAAGAATTCAAGTAACATTTGGGAAATTGTTATACATGTATATCACAATTATTATAGCTCACTGTGTTGAAATCTCAACTTAAACTGGAAATGAGGGCATGGCCATTTTCTTTCTGTTATGGATTGTAATAGGCTTGTCAAATGCAAGAATCACTTAAAAAAAAACATACTAAATTAACTAGAAATTCTAAACAAGGGGAAAAGCACATTAGTTATAAAGTGAGTATAAGGTGTCGGACAGTTTGTTGTGGGCTCTACAGTGTAGAATACAATGTTCTACCTCTTATTAATCTATCAACATCTAAGGGAATGGTAAATAAAGTGGGCATCCCAGTACTTTAATGATGTGACCTAGAAAGAAGGGAGCTGAATTAAAACTTTGAACTCAAATATACACGAAAAGAAATTAATATACTGTTCAGTTTTGTTGTTTGAACAAATACAATTAGCAACTTTGATAGGTGAACCTATGACAACATAACATATTACCCATTGAGTTGTATAAATTGAAGATATAATACTAAAATGTTTCTTTGCATCATTTAGAATATAGCCAGTACATAGACAGACATACGAATGAATTGTTGACTTGGTAAATATATAACTATGCTATGGGTAGGGAACATAAGGTCTTTGAAATATTTTTTGATAAATGTCACCCAATAATGTAGACATGAAATAAACGATTATTTTGTCATGTGAAGGTGGGTCAAAGGTTAGTCCAATGATGTATGATAGATATTCAAAAGTTGTTTACTCTAACCATATAGACATATATATCAATGAACTAAATATTATCCATTTGATACCGACAAATAAAATACTAGAGTAAAATACAAAGAATGTATATACATGTTAGTGTCCACTCACATGAGAGTTAGAAAACTCTACATACCCGACCTCAAAAAAAAACAATACCACAGGCTCCCACCTTCATCTTTGTATGAAGATCACTATACAATGACATAACTTGGAAAAATTAGCCTTGAATAATATCCATACACATGTGGAAAGAGTGCATTTTGGGGCATTTTTAACATCGTCTGCTATGAATTCCCCTCGCTGTACATCATTGACACCTATTCAGCCAGAGAGCCTGTATCATGATATGTATGGTACATGTAAACATTCCAAACACTAAAGCGTGTAGCCAGCAATTAACAGGGATAAATTACGAAAGATTTGGGATTTTGCCAACCAATCAGATCGCACATGTGCTGGCCTTGAGTTGGCCCTACGTGACCGGTGCATGTGCCCGACATGTGTTAATCACGCCGTGGTAATGTATGCACTTTTTGAATCAATAAGCTTCTCCCCCTATAGCTGTTTTGGCAAGTTTTTTCGAGGGAAGAAACATGCAAAGACAGAAATTTACTAATAGATAGGGCCTTGCTGTGGGCAAGTGTCACACAGTACCCCTTATTTAGGCTGTCTTTATCACCATTTACCATAATTCTCACAATACCTCACTATATCACCTTTTTTCTTAACTTATTCCCTATTAGTTGCCGGCTACATCTTACTTTAACTATATGCAGGCGCATGTCCCGCCTCGGGTTTGGTAAAGAGTGGTTATCTTGAAAGTTTGAGATGACCACTAATCAATGGTAATTATTAACAAGAGTGTCCCTGGGGCGAGCACATAATACGCCTGCCTGTAACGCGCAATGTAAACCATTAGGCCACTGATCAATTTTTCAAATAAACAATACAATCCTAAAATAAAACGTCAAATTAAATAAATAAAAATACAATGAAAATCTGAAACAAAACAGTACTGATTTCTCAAAACTCAAGCTATGTTTAAATGAAAATATTCCACATTCAACCGTTAAATTTCAAATACAATTTTTTGCCGTCATTAACATAAATATTGCAACTGAGTTTGAGGAAAGATTGAATCATTTCTAAGATGAAAACTTAGATCATCAATCACAATTACTTGTCATCTTACTGCGTGCATTTTCTTCAAGTTTTTAATGGAAAAATATATTCATAAAACATTCAATTTACAACAAAAATACATTTTTCTACATCACAGATGATATTATTTCAAAATAATGATCACACACTGTATCAAAATAGTCTAAAGTACTTATAGTCGTATAAAACAGCTTCACACTCTGGCGTAAATATACTTTTATGTATGGCACAAATTATAAGCATGTCAAAATCACGAAAATTGGTTATCATTAGAAAAACGAAACAAAAATACACGAAATCTAATTGATAAGTGTATAATTTCACAAAACCCAATTTTTTTATCTATTTTGTCTTATTTTGTAGAACAACAAAACTATTAGATTCTAATAAATCAAATTTTGGTCTTATCAACGATGACAAAATTACTGTCAAGTTCAATGATAAATGGATTCCGATTACATGATTCTTTTTCCCTCTCATTTTAGGAAAAGCCAAGTAATCCCCTGTCGGGAAATCCATCATTCGCATAGTAACACGTTTCAAGCAGTTTTGAATACACATACTGTACATTAAACACTCTGTATATTTCAACTTTTTATAAGTTGTACATATGACTATTATGGAAGTAATTATGTGAAGTCGATGGGTATGCCTCCGATTGGACATATGATGACATACATGGTACTCTGGGGTACCAAATAGAAATCTGCCATTTTGTTGAATTATTTATTTTTTGTTTTCTTTAGCACTGTACCCTGCATGGGTTACAAAACTGTGTAAAAGTTATGTTTGAAGTGTGAAAATAACAACTTTAGCTTCATTTTCACCCCATTTTTCATAAGTTTATGTCTTTTCGTTGTGCACTTGTGCAGCCTCTGCATCATAACCACTGATCTTAGTGATCATAACCGAAGAAAATACATTTTTGGACACAAGAGGGTGCTACACAACATGGTACACTGGGGTACAAGGGAACCTCGGGGTAACACGTGGTGCATCATATGGACAACCAGAAACATGAGAGGAATTACCTTTGAGAAAAGAATTCAAGTAACATTTGGGAAATTGTTATACATGTATATCACAATTATTATAGCTCACTGTGTTGAAATCTCAACTTAAACTGGAAATGAGGGCACGGCCATTTTCTTTCTGTTATGGATTGTAATAGGCTTCTCAAATGCAAGAATCACTTTAAAAAAAACATACTAAATTAACTAGAAATTCTAAACAAGGGGAAAAGCACATTAGTTATAAAGTGAGTATAAGGTGTCAGACAGTTTGTTGTGGGCTCTACGATGTAGAATACAATGTTCTACCTCTTATTAATCCATCAACATCCAAGGGAATGGTAAATAAAGTGGGCATCTCAGTACTTTAGTGATGTGAACTAGAAAGAAGGGAGCTGAATTAAAACTTTGAACTCAAATTTACAAGAAAGAAATTAATATACTGTACAGTTTTGTTGTTTGAACAAATACAATTAGCAACTTTGATAGGTGAACCTATGACAACATAACATATTACCCATTGAGTTATATAAATTGAAGATAAAATACTAAAATGTTTCTTTGCATCATTTAGAATATAGCCAGTACATAGACAGACATATGAATGAATTGTTGACTTGGTAAATATATAACTATGCTATGGGTAGGGAACATAAGGTCTTTTGAAATATTTTTTTGTATAAATGTCACCCAATAATGTAGACATGACATAAAAGAATTATGTGGAAAAATACTATTCCGTCATGTGAAGGTGGGTCAAATATCAGTCCAGTGATGTATGATAGATATTCAAAAGTTGTTTACTCTAACCACAAACATATATAAGAATGAACTAAATATTATTCATTTGATACCAACAAATAAAATACTGCAGTAAAATACAAAGAATGTACTGTATACACCCTATATTTTGCGGGCATATGTTTTTGCGATTTTGCTTCAAGACAGGGAATTCATGAGGGTGTATGTTCACGATTTTATTGTATTTGCACTCACTTTATACAGAAATATCAGAAAGTGAGAACTTTTGTGTGCATTAAGTCGTGAAATTTGCGAAAATAAAACCACTGTGGAAATATTCATCGTATACAGTTTATAAGTGTCCACTCACATGAGAGTTAGAAAAATCTACAATTTCAGAACATCAACTTTATGACATTAAAGGGGCGAATGCCTGACCTAAAAAGACAATACCACGGGTTCTCACCTTCATCTCTGTATGAAGAACACCGTACAATGACATAAACCTACAAAAATTAGCTTTGAATAATATCCATACACATGTAAAAACAGTGCATTTGGGGGCATTTTTAACATCGTCTGCTATGAATTCCTCTCGCTGTCAATCATTGACACTTATTCAGGCACGGTGCCTGTATTATGATACGTATGGTACATGTAAACATTCCAAACACTAAAGCATGTAGCCAACAATTAACAGGGATAAATCACGAAAGATTTGGGATTTTGCCAACCAATCAGATCGCACATGTGCTGGCCTTGAGTTGGCCCTACGTGACTGGTGCATGTGCCCGACGTGTTAATCACGCCGTGGTAATGTGTGCACTTTTTGAATCAATAAGCTTCTCCCCCTATAGCTGTTTTGGCAAGTTTTTTCGAGGGAAGAAACGTGCAAAGACAGAAATTTACTAATAGATAGGGCCTTGCTGAGGGTAAGTGTCACACAGTACCCCTTATTTAGGCTGTCTTTATCACCATTTACTATAATTCTCACAATACCTCACTATATCACTTTTTTTCTTAACTTATTCCTATTAGTTGCCGGCTACATCTTACTTTAACTATATGCCGGCGCATGTCCCGCCTCGGGTTTGGTAAAGAGTGGTTATCTTGAAAGTTTGACATGACCACTAATCCATGGTAATTATTAACAAGAGTGTCGCCGCGGCGAGCACATAATACGCCCACCTGTAACGCGTCACCTTGTGACTTGACCTTTGACCTTTTTGACCTCAAAATCATAGGCTTCCTGGGATCCATGCTAGTATCATACAACCAAATTATATGAGCCTAGGTTAAGTTAACTGAAGTGATCGCGTTTACAAGGTAAGATGAAAACATGTCACTGTGACCTTGACCTTTGACCTTTCGACCTCAAAATCAATAGGCTTCCTGGGATCCATGCTAGTATCATACACACCAAATTATATGAGGCTAGGTTAAGTTAAACTGAAGTTATGGCGTTTACAAGGAAAAGTTAACGGACGGACAGACGAACAGACATACGGACGGACAGACAGACGGACAGACGGACACCGAGCGTGATACCATAATACGTCCTGTAGCTGGGCGTATAAAAAGTTAACAAGTCACTAATGATAAGTGTACTCTTGGCATTTCAATTCTATAACTAGCATCATTGTGTATCAGTTTTGTAGCTATCTGTGACAATTTACAAGATTTTGGCCATTCGCCCCTTTAACAAATAAATTTGATAAGATACAGTACATATTTATTGGCAAATGTAATAATGACTCTATATGACATATAAAGAAATGTATTGTGCAAAACCCAGAACTCTCTGTTATAGACCTGCAAATACAACTTAAAATACAGAGTAATAATACAAGAATACACTATTTTGTCATTAAATAAGATTATACATTGAACATAAATATACATTTTATACTATCTGTACATTTTGATGACACAACTATTTCCATCACAATTATTGCCTCGATGAAAATCATGATTGAATGAGATTGTTTGGTCTAGGAGTTAAATTGATAGAGAATAGTATGTACAGAGAAGTAGTCAGTTTTGTAGTAAGGGGCAGGAAGAGAGGTGGTACAGCCCAGAAACATGTCTTGAAAAAAGTGAAATCATGTTGCACACATTTCTACACATAGGCGCACACAAACACACACACACACACACACGATCTCTAGCAGAAATACAATTCTGTTTGCTGGTATAATGAAGGGTTGGCTTTAGCATGAATTTGGCAAGTGAGCGAGAGAACAGTTTCAGGATGGAAGTAGGAGGTGTGTGTGTGTGGTGGGGGGGGGGGTCCCCTCCTGCAGTTGAGCAATTTTTGATATTTTAGGTCTTAGAACATGTCACTTGGTGCATCCTGATCCACAAAATGATAGCAGCTTGTAACAAATCTCAAACTGTAACTGTAAATGCAGAGGACGAGTTTGTTCAAATGCAATACACTATTGGCATATGATGTCAGTTTAGCCTAATAACCATGATACTTCTGACATTATTTTGTACACTACAAAAATAACCCAAATAATAATTTCACAAATCTGCCAACAAAAGGAGAACAAATCACTGCATTTATATTGTGCAAAGAAAGAGTGCAAGGGATAGACTGCAAGCAAATTCCAGGTTGGGGCACTTTGAAATATACATTTTCTTGTGTGAACTATATACATACAAAGACAACATGTCAACTGAAACATTCCTTTTGCAAAAAAATTTATCTTTCTCTGATTTTTTGCTTGAGTTGTCAATTCAGTGATATTTTGTTGGTACATTTGTGAATGACATTTTGTCAGGTAACTCTGATGTAATGACAAAACTCCCCAAACATCATTGTTTGAAGAGGTGGGCAACTTTCCTAGTTGAAGCTAATACATACGTCTAAAAATAGCATTTCAAGGAAAATATCACTCAACTTTGACCTTTTCCACGTTCCTGTCACTTGATGAAAACAAAAATTATAAGGCAAATTATATCAAAACTGACCTTTTCAGCTCATAGTTATGCATTCATATCATCTCTTCACAATACCTCCAAGCATTTCTGCATTTGTAAATAAATAAGTACATTACAATAATATGAAACAAACAAGAAATGCACACACTACTGAAACACTGACACAAGCCAGTCTTGTCAATTCAGGAAAAGCTTTCTAAGGCTGACATCACATGTAACAACTATTTTCTTCCAAAGGAAATCACTTCAAGCAAACACCACACTTTTTCCTCTCTTATTGAGAGAGAAAAGCAATTTCTGTGAATGCGAGGTAAATCCGGCCACCCTCGTAATCGAGGACTAAACCGGATTTAAAACCAGGACTACTACTACTACTACTACTACTACTACTACTACTACTACTACTACTACTACTACTACTACTACTACTACTACTACTACTACTACTACTACTACTACTACTACTACTACTACTACTACTACTACTACTACTACTACTACTACTACTACTACTACTACTACTACTACTACTACTACTACTATTATACAGTACAACAGAAGTCATTCACATTTTATTATTCTGTTGTACAGTTTGGCAAATTTCGAATCAACATATTTTGATAGATGGTGCTGAATATCACACAGTTAATAATACGCCGAGTTGTGTTTACATCACACTGTTTGTGCAAATTTCAGATTTTTCATTCACTGTCACTTGTTTGATTTGCACCCCCTGCCCCTCAATAAAAATTCTCTCGTAGTGGGCCCCATCTTTCAAAAATGAAATGTTAACATTGCCGCCAATCTGGGGGGGGGGGGGGGGTCCCCCCCCCTGAATTTTTCTGGGGGGATTGTCCCCTCCCTCTCGATTTTCAAACTTACTATATATTTTTTTATTTGTTAACATTTTTTTAGATTTTGTAATCGGCAAACCTATTCAAAGGATAAATGTGATGAAATTAGATTATTAAACCTTGCAAATGGGGGTGAGGGGGGATTTTAAAGTCACAATTTCCGCTTTTAAACAATATATATGTGTCCTCGGGGCGTTTTTCCTGGCGCGAGGGTATTTTTATTTCGCCTTCGGTGTTTTTGTCCCCCCACTTGTCACATGAAATCTCCACTCTTGAATTGTAAAATGAATGCCTGAGTAATAAAATAGTTTGAGATGACAGAGTAATTTTAATAAGGCAACTGCAGTTTTATTTTTCACAAAAAATTGCTTCAAGCAACTTTCTTTCTTTTCACATATACTAAAGACTTCATTCACATTTCATTATTGCAGTCTACATCATTTTCAGATAATGTAAATTTCAGGTGTACATTTGGCAATTTTTGGATCATAATTCTGAACATTATAAAATAAATCATTACAGTTGTCTCTACATCATACTTTGCAGCAAATCCAAAGATTCCTTATTTACTGTCATTAGCTTAGTTTGCACCCCCCCCCCAAAAAAATACTCCTTTTTTTTTATTTCTACAATCAGAATGGATGCTTGATACTACATGAGTGCATCATGACAATTTCCAAACATATGCCTTTAGCTTCTCAATCAGCTAAATGACATATTTTAATGCCATAGTATTCAGGAATTGTACAGCAGCATCACTGCATATTATTCAGCTCATGAATCTACTGCAAACACGATGGAAAATTATTAAACTCTAAATGTTTGAAATGTGATACCAAGTTACATACTGCGTGATGAATGCATAAAACAATAGTTACTAGTCAATAAAATCTTTGACTGCTCTTGCTCAAAGTCAACATATGAAAGAAAAATACAGAAAGACAAAAGCAAAACACAGGAGATTAATAAATCATTTTTGATGAATACTTTTTCAGTTTGTAAACAGTCAAATTTTCTGTACTTTTTTTGGTCTCCTTTTTGAAATTGCAATCTAGTAAGAAATGACCAACGTATCGCTATGTTCGCACTCCTGTTCCATTTATACTGAAATCAGTGTTGATCTCGGTGTCAGGCAACAAACCATCTGGATGGCTTTGGCAGCTACCTTCATGAACTTCACACTGTTCTGTATGGTTGCTAGCTTCAAGATGCTTCAAATTCCCATTTGGCTCTCTCGGGCTATCAGCATCATGGATCTCCTCTGCAGACCAACACGATGAGCCATCTTCACCCGATGTACTCGGTTCACCTGATGCTCCTGCAGGTCCCGTATCTTTCTCCATGATAATAGCAGTGGATGTCTTTCCCATAATCTTGAGGGAGAATATCCTCGCTCTCTTGTAGGCATTTGATAGTGTGTAGCCCAGGTATCTGAAGAAGAAAATTGAAAAAAACAAACAAAACTAGAAATATCACTGAAGGTGATTAATACCCCCGCCCCATCACATACCTGACTCATTGCCATAATATGCCGTTACCATGGCAACGCAGTTTCCGACATATGTAAAAAGTATGCCTTGCACATCTTCACTTCAAGACCAATGTGTGACCCAAATTTCATGATGACTGGTCAAAAACAGAGGAAGCAGTTTGATCCGCAAGACTTTTACCTGATTTATTACCATAAATATGCCGTTACCATGACAATGCAGTTTCGGACACATGCCAAAAATGTGTCTTGCACATCTTTACCTCAAGACCAATGTGTGACCCAGTTTTCATAAGGATTGGTCAAAAACTGAGGAAGAAGTTTGATCCGCAAGGTTTTTACCTGATTTTTTACCATAAATATGTCGTTACCATGGCAACGCAGTTTCCGACACATGCAAAAAGTATGTCTTGCACATCTTCACCTCAAGACCAATGTGTGACCTAATTTTCATGAGGATTGGTCAAAAACTGAGGAAGGAGTTCGATCCGCAAGATTTTTACCTGATTTTTGCTATAATTTGCCGTTACCATGGCAACACAGTTTCCGACACATGCAAAAAATGTGTCTTGCACATCTTTACCTCAAGACCAATGTTTGACCCAATTTTCGTGAGGATTAGTTGAAAACTGAAAAAGTAGTTCAATCCGCAAGATTTGCAACGGACCGACCGACCGTACGCTGATTCCTATATACCCCTTTAAACTTCGTTTGGCCGGGGTAAAAAAAAAAAAGAAATATATGTGGTAACTAAAAGTGTTATCACCATCACAAGCATTAACTCTTTGTGCACTGGGCTGCAACCCCCTGTGTGCTGAGTTATTTTCAAGAAGGGTTCAGTACCGTTTAACTTTTGAGTATACAAAGTTTGTGCTGCGCCGAGAGTGCATGGGTGTGAAACAAATATTGTCATCAGTTTTAACAGCTTCAATATATTTTGCATGTTCTACAGATATGGCAGCCTGCCATAAACATCGCTGTCATCAACATCATCATCACAGTCATTATCTTCATCATCGTCGTCGTCGTCATCATCATTTTTGTCATCATCACTATCAGCAGCAGCTCCATCATCATGTCGCTTCAGTTTTCATTGTCATCAATGAACAACCATCCACCTCCTCATCAACTGATAATCATTAACCAGTTGCCTCCGAGATTCTGAAAATCCCATAGACTAAACACAGGACACATGCGATTCCACAGCCAAAGGGTTATCATCACTCATCATTATCAACTACAGCTATCCTGAAATGTGAGAACTATATTTGCTCATTTCATTGGAAGGGAAATGAAATGGCAGGTTAACACAGGGAAACCCCGTTATAGCGAGCTCCGATACAGCGAGGTACCGCTTTTAACAAGGTGATTGTCTCGGTCCTGTTTTTATTTACATACTCTTCAATGGAAAGAAGCACCGTTTATTATGAGCTCGGTTATTGCGAGATTTCGCTTATAACGAGGTATTTTTCTCAACCCATTAACAAAGAAATACATAAGAAATTCACCCGGGTAAAATGAAGAAATGAAAGTAGCATCGTGCGCTGACCAAATTCTAAATTTTGGCAATGCAAAAATTGCCAAATCGTTTCAGAGCGCATAGCGCCACTTCTGCCTGCCACGCAGCCGGCCATGCACAATACATGAAATCCCTGACTATCTGCAAGTGTGTGCGTGTGTGTGCAATTCACACTGCTACACAGTAATGTACATTCACCCGTCAGACAAGCCTGCCTCCCATACACAGTACTAAATGCAAGTTACGAGCGTGGAGGTTGCTGCTTTATTTCGAGATCTAGTTTTCTTTATTACTTTGGATAAGTATATAAATGAAAAATAATCAGCTTTCTGTTCATAGTTTTGGTGCAGAACAAGTAGGAAAAGCAGTAAACAGATGGGTTTAATTAGTCCATACATGTTATATTTTGTGTGATACATATGTGTACGTTTACAACTAGGTACCGGATATATACAGGTAAAAATTCGGCGTCCCCGACAACCCTCGCATAACGGGGTTTCCCTGTAACAAAAGCCAATGCCATACTTAATAATATAACGATTTTAATAATAATAATAAAAATAGTTTGTTCTTCTGTAGTGAATTTCAGGAACACAGGCCCTCTCAAAGCGCTTTATAATGTCCAGTGTTTACAATCATAGGAAAGCATATCCTCTCATTGTGGCCTGTACACTAAGAAATCAGGATAGTGTGCACATTGAATCTAACCCATTGAAGACTAGGCACAAGATATCTCGTCACAAGGTCAATGGGAAATATGTGTACAAGCAAAATCAAACCGTCTTCAACGGGTTAAACACATGAAATAAATATGATGTCAAGTGTGACTTAAACAAAAGTAAATGATTCCCTCAAACTTTTATGAGAATGAATTCCATAAGTCTGGTGCTACTCTTGCAAATGCACGTCAAATCAATTTGATTCAACATTTGCAGAACTTTTTTTTATTTGATGAGAAGTTTACTTAAATTCACTACCAAAACATCAAAACTTCCAATACCCCTCTTATATTACCACTGTAACTTAATTCCATACACTTAACATGCAATATTCCTCTGGCCTTTGAAAAAGTAAGATTCAATCCACCAAAGTAGGAGGAAAGTAGGATATTTATAAGTAGTGTTTGAAGTAGTATATCCCAGAAGAAAACGGAAACATGCATGATACGCGGAAAAAAAATCTAAGATTGCCGAGAAAGCAGAAATCTGCAGAAACAATTTTCCTTCACAAACTGATTAATGACAGTAATTACAGTAATCTCAGCAACAACCTGTAAACACTACTCAACTATAAACAAATATTAAAGCTATCACATAGGGTTTTTGGACAAAAAGTAGGAACCAGTAGAAAAATAAGGATTTTTAGGGGAAAACTAGGAAAATTAGGATTTTCACAAAAAAGTAGGAAAATTGGGATTAAGTCGTAGGCATGTGAGAGTGGTAAGGAGAGGGGTAAACCTACCTCAAGCAGGTCATTTCCAGCAGTACACACAGTCCTATGGTGATGATGTTGACAGTGCTGGAGGGATAGGCCTGATAGACGGCATACACTGCCCCCGGTCCCCCTCCCATGGTGGAGAACGCTATGGCACACAACGTGATGTCTTTGAAACTCATGCCCTGGATCAGGTTGACTTTACCTGGTTTCAGATCGTACTGTGGAGAGGGAGGAGAAGAAGGGATGGTTACAGCACTGGTTTAATTGAGTAAAACTGGCTGAAAGGAGAAAACAAGGTGGTTCGCAAAACCACGAGTCTCGCCTGATTTTGCGATCACTAAAAACATGCAATATGACCTTTTGACCCCTAGATGACCTTTGACCTCTCCATCGTCATCAATAAAACATGTGGTATTACCCACTGCTCCTTTGTTCCAAGTTTGAACAAAATTGATGCAGAAATACATCATTTGACCTTTTGACCCCTAGACGACCTTTGGCCTCTCCATCATCATCAACTAACATGTGGTATTACCCACTGATCATTTGTTCCAAGTTTGAACACAATTGATGCACAAAAAAAAAGAAATGAGCCAAATTAACTTTTGACCCCTAGAGAGTTTGAACACAATTACGGCAATGCAGAAATAAAGAAATGAACAAAAGTTACCTTTTTACTCCTAGATAACCTTTGACCTCACCATCTTCATCAACAAACATTTGGTATTACCCACTGATCATTTGTTTTAAGTTTGAACAAAATTGATGCACAAGAAAAGAAATAAGCGAAAGTTAAACAAAAACTTTAAGAAAAATGAAGCACATGGCCTCATATTATTTGACCTTTTGACCCCTAGATGATCTTTGACTTCATCACCCTCATCAACATACATGTGGTATTACCCAAGGATCATTTGTACCAAGTGTGAACACAATTGATGTAGAAATAAAGAAATGAGAGCAAGTTGAACAAAAACTTTAACATTTTCGTAACAGACCAACACACTAACAGAAAATGTGATTACTAGGTCTCCGCTGAACTTTGTTCAGGCGAGACAACAAGAGCCCGGGGGGCTTGACACTCCCTCTTTGTGGTGCTCCTACAGAATATGTCATTAATCGTGCAATAGTTTTGACAGCATTTTCTTATGACAGCTATTTAATTTTGGACTAGATAGTAAATCATTGAGAAGGACTTACAGTGTTCTTGCAGACTTTACACTTGATGGCTTCAGGGTTGTCATCAGACTGAGGAATTAAAGAAGAAAAAAAATAAGATAATATAAAAGGATTAGTACAGGAGTACTTATTAGAACATTTTTGTTTTCATGAAAGGAGGA
>JZLH01S0000960.1:16620-31377 GCA_001188425.1 Eucidaris tribuloides
AAGAAGAAAAAAGAAGAAGAAAAGAAAAGAAAAGAAGAAGAAGAAAAGAAAAGAAGAAGAAGAAGAAGAAGAAGAAGAAACAAAAGAGAAAAAATACCAAGGAGAAGAAGAAGAACAAGAAGGATATGAACAAGGGGAGGAAGGTGAATGGACAAAGAAGCACAGGGGATTTTATAGACGAAAAGGAGGAGTGAAAGGATATAAAGCAGAACTAAATGAGCATGATGATAAGAAAGGAAGTGGAAGGAAAGAACAGAATAATATTCACATCTCACCTCCAGCATCCATCTCCTCAAGCATTCATGATGAACGAAGGCAACATCTCCTTTACAGGTGCACGGCCGGATGAGAGGTCCTAGGGAAGGGTTATCCCGGTCATAACATATCCAGCACTCTGGAGCTGAAAGAAAGAACGTGTGAATTAGGATGTTTGTGAATAAGAAAGTACTGGACTATAAATGGTAACATGAAATATGCCTGTATGATACACATGGCAGTAAGAAAAGTAGGTATGCACGCAGATATGCAGGTTGTTACAAACATTTAAACAAATAAGTAATCATACAGGTACATGATTAAACATTTCAGTAAATAAACAGATATATAAACCAACCCCCTCCAAACAAAATAACAATAATAAACAAATAAGGATGAATCAAAATCTTGTTATCATGTTCATTTTATGATGCATCAATAAACTGAAAATTGAAATGATTTTAATGGTGAATTTAAAATAATTCATTCATAATTCAAAACGTTCAATCAGCGCACTCTCCCGAAAGAAAAACAAGCTTAAAATTTGATTGCAAGAACATGACACGTTCACAGCAACGTGACATGACACTGACTAAATGCTGTTTAAGGTAATAGGATAATTTACAGATAACATTTTGTAAAACCTGAAAAAAATAAAAATATTGCCAGGCTAAATCCAGATCTTCAACTCTGCTTGGTTGAAAAAGTAGTAAAAAGGGAGAAAATTAGGAGCAAAATTTTCCAAAAAGTAGGAGAAAAGTAGGATTCAATCCACCAAATTAGGAGGAAAGTAGGATATTTATAAGTAGTGTTTGGAGTAGTAACCCCAAAGAAAATGGAAACATGTGGAATACACTGACAAAAAATTCTAAGATGGTGAAAAAACGGAAATCCGCAGAAATGAATTTCCTTCACAAACGGGTGATGATGGTAGTTAAAGTACTCTCAGCAACAACTGTAAAAACTACTCAGCTCCAAACAAATACAGGTTTTTTTGGACAAAAGTAGGAAAGTAAGGATTTTTAGAGAAAAAACAGGACAAACAGGATCTTCACAAAAAAGTAGGAAAGGTAGGACCAGTTGAAGGCCTGTGAATCCTTACCATTACTTGTCCTGCCTCGATGGTCCGTTGACTGATAGGAAGATGTCTCCCCCTTTTTCCTATAATTCAGGAGCGTGTTTTCTTCCCTCCTCTCTGCTTGTGCTTGCTCCGGCTGCTGCTCCAAAGGGAAAAAAAAGACAAACAAACAAACAATAAAAACATGTTAAGTGATCAATATTTTGTATGTTTCAAAACTGATATTTGTATGTATTTTTAATGAATGAAATTTGAAATAAATGTAATTTGAATAAGAAATCCATACAAGATTCATGAGTTTTATTTCACTATTTTTAAATATTGCACACATAATGTGTTATATTCACATTGACAAGATGTCATTTTCGAAAACTTATCATGACACATCATCATAGAAATTTGCAGCATTACAGGACATGCCAGTCACAAGATATGGGCTACAATCAATTTTCATTAATGATTTCATAGATGACAACATAGTAATTTATATAACAAAATTATGCATGTAATGATATCTACATATCATAGCCTACCATAACGGCCAATAAAAAACATACAGGTCATTGGTTATTATGGAGATTTATGACTGATTTTCAAATGCACATCATGGATCACCAATTAACCACTTTTACTTTCAAGATGCACTGTCCACTTAAATATCAGTATAATTCATCCTGTTTATTTTCGACATACAATGTCCACTTTCTCATCAATTATGCCACTTATACTTTCAACATACAATTTCCACTTTAATATGAGTATAATAATTAGCCACAATTACTTTCAAGATGCAATGTCCAATTTCATACTACTATTAATTTCTGGTAATACCACACAGGTTCAATATATTTGGATAATGATGAAGTCATTAGTCTAACATACATACAAATCACACACACAAAATAACAACACTGCAACAGACCGAAAATACAAATAGATTATGACTTCAGTATTTTTTCTTGGTACCCAAAGATATTTTTTGCAATATTGTTTACTTCAATCTCATATCTTTTCTTTATCATTGAAAAGAACATATTTACAAAATCCCTTTTTACTGTTTTTTTTTGAAATCATACCTTAACATATATGTACATTGTAAAGTGAAAAGTGGACATTGCAAATTGAATAACCTGTTTCACTTCCAAAAACAAACCTTCAAACAATAAATTGATGTGTGATATCAATTGTGCTTACAGAAACAGTTTTAATTAATTGTTCAATATATTTCCATAACAGCTTTTATTTCAAAACATTAAAGAAAAGCATGTACAATTGCTGTTTCTGGCAGTGGGGACATAAATTACTTCCCATTTAAACAGATTATTACATAAACATTACAATACCTTGAACTATTACTAGTCACTTTCACTTTAAATATATAATACCCACTTTCCTATCAGTATCATATATATGCTATTTTCACTTTCAACATACAAATTCCACTTTCCAATCTTCAAATTTCCTCCAGGATTAGTTGATTTGCAATTATAACATTACAGTTATGCAAAAAAACAATACCTGTGTACACATGACTGTTTTAAGTACACTCTAAAATAAGATTAAGAAATTACATCAACGAATTGCCCACTCTAATCATTCTTCAATTTCTGTCGAAATTCATGATTCATGTCTATGTTTGTTTACTGAATTTGACAGTATTACTTCTGACGAAGTGTTGAGATTGATAAAACATGCTCCTGTATAGGGTTGCAAAATTCCCGGGAATTTTCAATGTGGAAAATTTCCATGGGAATTTTCGTAAATTTTACGGAAATATTGGGAATTTTTGGCAACTTTCGGAAACTTTGGTCTTTGCATATTTTTGTACATTTAGCATTTGAATTTAAAAATAAAAATGATCATTCATTAATATCAGAAATTTTGTAACATCAAAACATTTACTCAAATACAAAAAAGAAAGGAAACAGTGTAATGTCAAACAGTGATGTTTGTTTTAATTTAAATTATGAAAACAAAAACATAACTTGGCTTTGTTTGCCACCTGTACATGTAATATCAGCTCAACCAGCCAAACTTCTGATATATGGCTGCTTTAGGAGATAGTATTGTGAATTCAGTAGCAATAAGATTGACAAGTCCACTCATATTGAAATACCATGTAGTCCACTCATATTGAAAAAGACATTTTAGTGGAATTTTTCTCTTCATGCACAAATTCCACATGCACTGCATACAATGTGGAATCAAGTCTACAATGTATGCATCTCATACGCGAATGTGAAATGTGTTTTCTCTCATTTGGGCTGATTTCTCATCATGAAAGGCCCAGGCAAGCCAAAAGAGAGGTAAAAACTATGTTATTTGTGTGAAGAAGTGCTATACAACAGAATACTGATTACATTTTCCAAAAATAAAATAATTTTCAATTTTATATGATAAAAACAAAAATTCCCAAAATTCCCAATATTCCCAGCCCATTGAAAATTCCCGAAACTTTCCAACTCTTTGCAACCCTACTCCTGTAACTTCCTGTAAGCTGGATCCTCTGCCATCATCTCTGTTTAAGAACTGTATTCCTGAACTCCTACCAGTTTTAACAAAAATTATCAACTTGTCACTTTCTTCTGGATCATTCCCCGACTACTTAAAAGAAGCCTGTGTCCTACCTTTGTTAAAAAAGTCAGGTCTTGACCCAGAAAACCTGGCCAATTACCGCCCCATCTCGAATCTTAGATTTATCTTTAAGCTGATTGAAAGAGCTGCCATGTGTCAAATTCAAGATTATCTCTGTGAAAACGATCTTCTTCCTAAAACACAGTCTGCGTACCGTCCACATCACAGCACCGAGACTGCTCTTCTACGGGTGCAGAACGACATCCTCCTCACCCTGGACCAGAAAAAAGAGGCTGTTTTGGTACTCCTTGATTTTTCAGCTGCTTTCGATACAATTGATCATAATCATCTTCTTCATCGTCTTTTATCCCATTATAGAATTAGTGGCACTGCCCTAAAATGGTTCTCATACCTGAACAACCGTAAGCAGTCTGTAATTATTAACAATGTCAACTCGGACTGCCATCATCTTTGGTGTGGTGTTCCCCAGGGTTCCGTGGCTGGGCCGCTAGAATTCATTATGTTTAGTGCTCCCTTGCAGGACCTTATTTCTGCTCATGGTGTTTCATCAATAGTATATGCTGATGACACTCAGCTCTATATTACCTTTGACCCCCAAGGACCGTACATCCGCTATCGCAAAAATTGAAGCCTGTATTCAAGATGTAAAATCATGGGCAGTACAAAACAAACTTGTCTTAAAAATGATTCCAAAAACAGAGATGCATACTTTTTCATTCCACGACTCACACCAGCTTCCGACATTTCAGATTGGAACGATCTACCATCACACTTCCCAGTCTTCAGATAACTTGGAGTGTCTCATTTGATCTTCATTGAAATATGAAGAAACCACATTGATAAAATAGATTGTAAATCTCGCCTCATGGGCTGTTCAGGAAAATAAGTAAAATCCTGTCGCTACCTGTGGATCATGAAACCACAACTACTTTACGTTCAAGTTCTCTGTCACCGTGCTAGGCTTGATTCCTGCAACTCTCCTGCTGTAATGTTCTTCTGCTAATAGACATTGCGCAAACTCAACGTGTAACAAAATATTCGCTCTTCGCCTATCACCTGGGGATGAGTACTCTGGTCTCGTTCTCACCACATCACACCAACTGCTCAAGCTCTTCACCGGTTACCTGTCGACATGCGATTGCCTATAAGATCCTCCTCCTCAACCTTTAAGTCAATAAATGGCACTCTCCCAGCTTACCTCTCTGACCAACTACATCAACTATATTCCTGTCACGGACCTTGCATTCTCAAACTCAAGCCCTCCTGCAGCTTCCTTACCGCATTCCCTCCAAATCTTATGGTCAACGATCCTTTTCTTTCGCCGCCCCTTTTCTATGGAACAACTTACCCCTTCACATACGCAATGCTGGAACAGTGAACATTTTCAAAACTTTGTTAAAAACTCATTTATTTCAGCTTGCCTACCTATAATGTTCACATTTACATTTTGTACATTATCTGTTTTCGTGTTATCTTGTTATTTGTTACTTTGAATTTGCCTGTATAATTGCTTTTTGAGTATCTCTTTCAGCGCATAGAGGCTTTAGCAATTTGCGCTATATAAATATCTTGTATTATTATTATTATTATTAAATCTACTATATGTTTAAGGCCCACTGTCAAGGGTCAACTCAACCACTGAGAGGATCTGAGAACTAGTCTTTCGATACAGGAACATACTCATACAAATATAGACTGTTGCAGTGCTATAGTCTACAGATAGCAGGAGGAAAACAAATGCTCTACTTTACCACACCACCAGGATTTTTCTGTTGCATTATGGGTATCATTAGTGCACCAATTTTAAAATTAGAGTCAAAAGAGGGCATTTTTCCATTCTGTCTTGACAGTGGGCCTTCAAACTTATAGTAAAGTTAGTGGTTTATAGTCATGGATCAACATCTCATGACTTCACCCTCCCTGGCCATCGGACCATATGACTTTCTATCAAATACTGAGTATCTGTTTGAATAACCAACTGATTGACTTACTGAAACATGTTCCTCGTCACTGTGATCACGTAAAATTCTTTTGGGATTCAGTATCCACATTTTTTCAGGACTGTAGACAGGGAATAAAAACAAAACAAAACAAAAATCATCATTTACGATGCCAATCATAACATTACACATAGCATCACAAGTGACTACTTTACTAAATTCAATTTGTCAGATCTTGAAAACCACACTCTGAACCGGTGCCGGACTAATAACAAACCCCAATGTCAAAATTCTGAAAGAGGGCTTTGAAGCCAGAACTTAATTTGACACAGTTCTGCCAGTTGAAATCTAATATGTGTGCTAAATGCATCACACCATTTAACGCTTTAGAGAATGTACATAATAAACCTTTTAGTTTTTATTTTTCAAAAGAGGTATATAATTTTTAATGACAGGTTTGCTGAGAGAATGTATGGTATTTACATAATTTTTGCTGTTGGTCCAGTTTTAATCCGGGGTTTGTCCCTGATAACGGGGGTGGGCAGATTTACCTCACTTTTGAGGCAAATCATGCTCACACCATCTCACCCGATTCTTTCGGTATTTCATTATGGATTCATAGACAAAGCAACTCCCAGAATATAACACCCAGAAGTTCAAATGCTTGATGTGTTTCAGTACCCACAAAATTGAACAATTGTTGGCATGATCCAAATTTACTCAAGAATGGAAAAGCTTAGAAAGTTGACAGCAGTACAAGAACTGAATGAAAAGTGTGATTAGCTGGTATTGTATTTTTGCATCATCACAGCTTTTTTTCAGAGTAAAGGTAAAATTGGTTTATTACATCATCATTGAACAACTGCTGGCATTATGTGTGTTCAATCAAGTGTGAAACTTGAAGTAATCAGTATGTAAATTTTATCAATGCTTGAATGAACTTTATTGAATTGTGTTACATCAAACCCTCCTATCAAAGTAAACAAATTTTCATAACAAAGCTGTAATTTAAACCTCAGTGTTTTCAGCACCACTTCATCTTCCATGTTGACAGCAAATCAAGTCCAAAATAGATAGTACATTTACTTGAAAGATGATCAGCAAACAAAATCACTGACAGCTTAATGATCTCAAGTTGCAATACTAAACAATATGTCTTGTTGTAGTAACCTAGTTCCCTTTAAATCTTTAGTACTTATATTTGGTCTTAAATAATAACAAATGCACAGTTCTGTTACTGTAAACTATATACAGTAATAGTTTAATAATTTAGTTTGGGAAAAGCACCAGAGTCTACTATCACACAACATTAAGGGTCGGATGTTGAGCCAAAAAATTAAGATTGACAGTTTCACAATAAACATGAGATTTATATCAGGTCAAAGAGATCACCTCATGAATGTTCTCAAATGTCCTGTGTATTTTCACAGACAAAATATGCTCGCACTCTGATGGCTTTCTCCTTTAGCAACAACTAAGCAAGTATTCGTATTAAAATATTATGAAAATAAATATAATTTAACCTGTTGGAGACCAAGTACAAGATATCTCGGGCCATGGAAATCAAATCGCCTCCAACGGATTCAGTGCTATGTTTGTTGCCAGTATCATCAACTCTCTTAATACCACAACATGAATTATACTCCACTACACAGTCAGTAACTTACAATACACCTAGCCATACTTTCGTAATGGGTCCAGATGAATACCATGTCATCAT
Source organism: Eucidaris tribuloides (assembly GCA_001188425.1). Taxonomy (NCBI): domain Eukaryota; kingdom Metazoa; phylum Echinodermata; class Echinoidea; order Cidaroida; family Cidaridae; genus Eucidaris; species Eucidaris tribuloides. The sequence goes on from JZLH01S0000960.1 coordinate 24,209, forward strand.
TACCACCTACTTACTAAGGACATTTATTTTAAATGAATTTTCAGTGCAATACCAGATTTTTGTTTTTTTTATTTGTAGTTGGGTCCTGTATATTTTGTCATGATATTAGAGTCAAAATAGTAGCAGCCAATGCTTCAATTACCCACAAATAAAGAAAAATACAGAAAACACAATCCCCATATCACCATATCAATCAATTAAAAATATGTCACTACAATGAATTGTATTTGGAGGATGTCATAAAAAAAAATACCAACTTTTTTTTTCCACAGAATTAGAATATGCAGTTGTTTTTGATCTGCTGACAATATATGTCTGTTTCATTTCCAACTAAAAGCAATATTTCACTATGAGATGTAGGGAAATTATGTGGCAGTTGGGGGGTGGGGTTCTGCTCAGCGGTTCAAGATTCAACTCATTGCATCCGAGATGCTATAATTTTCATAGGGTTGATATATTACACATCCCGTTCCCACAGCCAATGGGTACAGAATGCTCCTGAAAGTAAATAGCGAAAAATGCTGTATCAGACCACTTTCTTGACATGGCTGTGTGTCTTCACACTCACAGAATGAAGTTGCTACTCACCTTCTAAAGTTCCACAGAACGCAAGGGAACCACATAACCATACCCAACTCGACAATTCGGAAGACAATCATGTATGCATTACGTTTCAACAATGGAACACTAGAGAGAGAAATAGAAAGATAAACAATGGTTTATGCATTGAAATTTGATCCTACTTCATATGTAATGGAGTGAAACTAGTATTCCTGTGTCATTTGGAGTGTCTTAAGAAGAAAGTTTCTACTTTCAGACATGAAAATTGAAGAACAATCAAGGTTGGGAATTTCAATTGGGATTTATTTATTCACAGGGATTGAGTTTATGAAAGTATAAACATTTTTAAAGTTTCCTGTCATGATACTAGTTACAGCTATGAAAATTATCCTTCTGGTTTGAATCCAATAACAAGATCAAATTGAAGTATTCCATAAAATTTGATTCAATATGAATTGTATGCAAACTACTGTACCCCAAATTTATCACCTCCATGAAAAGTAAAGAAAATCTACAGGAAAAAGAACTCAATCATTTGAAGGAATATCAGAGAGGTCATTTCCAAAATGCGGCTCAAATATTTCAAGATAACTCAAGATCAGGTATCTGATACAGACTTTTCACAGTCAATGAAGGGAGCACTTTACAAATCAACGGTCTATTGTCAAATTGGGTCTCCTCGGGGACCTGCTACTGCCTACTGGTACCCTGGTAAACCAGTACCACCTGTCCCAAGTTTGTGTCAGGAAGGGCATCCAGCCGTAAAAATTTGTCCTGCTCCACAAAACCTCAAAATTAATGAATTTTGGTTAGTGCAAAGTAAATCTGGCACCATATTTAAAACCTGGATTACTACTACTGCTACTACTAACCTTAGTATTTCCATATGCAAAGTTGCAAGATAGAGTGTTAAAGGGCAGTGACATGATTGGGAGAAGTAAAAAATGCCTCTCGAACCAAACTGGTTGAAAGATATACCAGTGGATACACCAGCTGGGGTGTATCTCCTGGCTGATCTTGAATCTTGAATTTGTTTACTTAAGCTGAATCAAGCATGAACATACTAGCATTTTGTTTCTCTCGTGCCCAGGTACAAACAGATCCCATAGAAAGTTACACAGCAGATTTGTCTGTCACAAGGCATACTGATGGAAGTTATTTTATAACGAGTCAACTTTTGACAACAAAATTTTCACAGTAGAATCTGTGCACAATTTACTTGATTCTAGAATAGTTTCACTCCAAGTTGAGGACTAACCCCAATCATGTCAAGTTCCTTTACACACATTATTTAACACTGTGAACAATCATTAAAAACAAAAAATTGTTAAACTTGGAAGTCTGGGCTATAAAAATAGATATAAAAACAGCCAAGAACACAACATTTTTGAAATTATGCTGTCACTATCAAGATATTTATGAATGCATATGGTCTTGATAATAAATATCTACCATATAATTTTTTCTAACACTATTCTAACACTATAGTCTATAGACCAATTCAGTTTCAGAACACTGGAGTTTATGTCAGCCAAAACAAAACAAGAAGAAAAGACAATTCAAAGGGTTATGTAATGAGTCATGTGCATTGAGATGTCAGTGTTTTTGTTTTGCATGCTTGAAGCCTCCCAGTTAGATATTAGCATAAAAGACAGCACCCAAACCAAACAGGTCTATAGGGACTAATGTGTACGGTAAAGCCAGTCACTTGTGAATTTTCAAGTTTTCAAAGGATGTAATGATCGTTTTGAAGTAATCTTTTTTAGAGTTGCATGTTTACACAAACGAGGTGATGCAGCACAGATGTTTGAAACAGAAAACATTGTTTGAAAGTGCCTTTACACATGTTTAGAAGCTCTTTCATACCTGTCACTCCATTTGGCTTCCGTCACGCTGACCATCAAGAAGAATGCGGTGAGTATCTGGAGGATGCCTTGAAAGATGAGACCGAACCGCGACAGGTGCAAGGTGCGGGGATCCAGGGAAGCACTGGCACTGGTAAACGCACCTTTGACCTTTGACCCAAATCAGCAAAACAAGCATGATAGCATTACATCACTTTGAAACAAAATATCATGCTTGAAATGGGACATACAGTATTATACAATCAACTACAAATTTTCTGCTAAAATAATGAGTAGATTAGGAAGAAAATTGCTTTTTCTTTGCACTCATATCAAAGATAAAGAAATGATAATATCAACAAATGAATACTACTAAAATATTTTAAAACTTTAGACAATTATAATTTTAAGTTGGCAAACAAGTATTGGTAGAAAATTTTCTTTGTCTTTATTGTCTTGAAGTCTTTCTTTTCTCCTGAAACTAGATTATCATTCTACTTATTTCTACTGTGCAGAAATACTAATAAATCGATCACTTTGAGTTGCTGCACTGTACCATCTTTAAATGTTAGTTATATGATTGCTTCTACATGTTGTTCTCCATGTCTGTAAACTAATTTACTAGATTGTTTGATAAAAAAGATAAGAAAAAAAAAGGGGATGGCTTATGCACCTTTCCTTCCAAAAAAAAGAAAACAAGTGCAAATAGTAGTATCTTCGCTTATGTCATTTTCAAGGTCCTTTAGTCATATGGATACACCCGTTGCCAAGTTAAACATCCATATCAAGAGACCTTTAAAGGGCAGTGACATAATTGGGAGAAACGAAAAATTCCCCTTTAACCAAACTGGTTGAAAGATATATCAATGGATACACCAGCTTGAGTGTATCTCCTGGCTGGAAGGATTTATCTTGAATTTGTTTACTGAAGCCAAATTAAGCATGAATATACTAGCGTTTCGTTTCTCTTGAGCCCCGATAGAAATACATCCCATAGAACCCTACACAACAAATTTGTCTGTCACAAGGTATACAAATGGAAATTATTTTAAAACGAGCCAGTTTTTGACTACCAAATTTTCACAGTAGAATTCTTGCACAGTTTACTTGATTGTAGAATAGTTTCACCCCAAGTTGAGGACTACCCCTAATCATGTCATTAACCTTTAATGTTGATTATTGATTAACAAAGGCAGTAAATGCAACTTACATCCGGATACTATGGAAGCTTAAAAGTGCCACCCGGATGTCCAGATAATTATCTTGGGATGTCGACATATTGCTAGCGAAAAGATCAGATGACTAGATTCTGGATCTCATCATGTCGACATCCTTTAGAAGAGATGATCAGATGATGAGATCCTGGATCTCATCACATCGATATCCTTTAAAAGAGATGATCAGATGACAAGATCTCGGATCTCATCATCGAGATCTGATATCTTGTCATCTGGTCATCTATTCTTACGGATATAAAACTGACGAGATACAGGATATAGTCATCTGATCATTCCTTCCACAAGATGTTGACCTAACTAGATCAGAGATATTGTCATCTGACCATTTTCTTTTCAAGGATGTAGACATGACGCGATCCAGGATCTTATCACCTGATCATCTTTCCTACAGCTTGTTAATTATCTGGACATTTGGGTGGCACTTTTAAGCTTCCATAAGATACACATTCAAAAAGTAAGTAATAATATATGGTGTTGTTTTTTTTTTGCTCTTCACCTTGAAATAAACCTCAACTCCATATGCCAAGAACAAAATGAGTTCTATGATAATCAAGCCGGCGAAGCATCCCTGGAAGAACTTCATGAGGTGGCCTGGTTCTGGCACGAACTCCGAAGCGATAATCTGACCGAGAAGCAGTGCATATAGGAAGCCATTGAAGACCAGAAAGTACACCAGGGACTTGGAGAGAGATCCAGGCCGCTCATAGCTCTTGTTGGATATGTGAAAGGCCTGTTGAAAAGAGTGATAAATGATTACAAAATAAACTTGTATATCGTCGGTTGTCCGGCAGAAGGGCCTAACACTTAATCATCTCTAACTTGGAAACCATTGGCTTTTTCACATGAAATAAAGTTGACATTTTTAGATCCTTCTGTCAGTCTGTTAGGTGCAAATTAAGGCAATATTTCTCAAATTAGAGAAAATTTACTGTTAAGGCCCTTCTGCTGGGAACTTATGCTAAGGCCCTTCTGCCGGATAACCAAGGATATATACATCATTCCTTGTACTTACATGTACATACATACAGCATGTGTCTATTATTGAATGTGTTGATCGATGGAGGGGACCTTGCAAAATTGCCAGAATCCTAATGAAACTCAAACACAATGATAATTTCACAATTACCCACTTACATCTCACTTCACATTTAAAACAAAATGTGAAAACAACACATAACACTTCATTAAAAGCCATAACATCATTAAAAGCAATCCATTCTCCATCCAAATGAATGCTAAACTGGTGCTGATAACGAAGCATTTTAAAGCTTTTCACTTTTGACTTGGACCCTTATTTAAATATCTTGCACATTCCTTAAATCCATAATCATAGCAAATGTAGTATCATTGTAAAGGGGAATAAACACTTCGGCTTTTTAATGATACCAATATCAAGAATTATGCTATAATACCAAGAGAGATATCAACGCTCAAAGTTGAGTTGCAGAACTTTTTTGAGTGATTTATTTCTGAGAAGTGAATATTAACCTGTTGCCTCTGAGATTCTGTAATTCCCATAGACTTGATGCATGGCAACCTGGTTCCCATAGGCAACAAGTTAATAAAATAGCTTAAAATAAATTAAGTTGTTTTTGGTTCCATGTTTGGGCTCTATGATTCCCCAAGTTTATCAAAATTTCAGTGGTCATAGTTTGCATATGAACATATTTATATTATCCAAATCACCTCAAAAGTATGCCTCATTTGTATACTCCTTAGGCATAAGAAAAAGTAAGTTATGTTTCCCTCAAGTGGGAAATTTTGAAAATTAGGTCAGTCGGTCGATTTTTATTTTGTTTTTGTTTAATTTTTTTTTTTACAACACCAAAACCCGGAGGTAACCAATACACATGCACGTACTGAACTGCGCAAGTATATGTAGGACGATATTTCCAGATATTTTCTCTGGGTCTTTGAAATGGGCAAAATGCATATAAAAGTGCTGTTTTAAGTCACTGAATAGAAATTTTGGTAAATTCTTTGCTCAAATCTGACATTTTCCTCCTGAAAATGATGAGGTATTATATTTTGGGTCTGCATTAACCCATTGCTTATGGGAATTGGATGGGTCCTGTACAAAGTCTATGGAGATTTACATATTCTGGTAGTCAACAGGTTTAGAAAAATAAATCACAACCCTGTTTTTTTTCTTTTCATTTTACAGTCGGTCATTTGAGGGCAACATAATTTTTAAATTTAGGCCTTATTCCTACTTACCTCAGCCCAGAAGCAAACACACAAGGAACAACATGACAGTAGGAATGGATAGTACATGTTGAGGAGGTTAGCTGCCCAGTGATTAGGAATGTATTGCTGTAGACAAGAAAATGGTGAAAGGAGAGAAGAGAAATAATGAAGTCTGATCTCACTTCAATATTAAATTACATTTCAACGTAATTTATTTCAACATGACTACCAAATAAGACCCCACTTGCAGAAAAAACAAAACAGAGCTCTCAGAATTATAACAAAAGACTATGGCAGCCATTCCACGTAAGGGTCAACATCAAACTCAAAAATTGAAGTGAAGCAAGTGATTTTTTGTCACTTATGATTCAAAAGAGGAATATTGAAACCATCTAAATCTCAAAGATTTTTTAAAATAAAGCATTTAAATTAAAGTTACAGCCTCCTGAACATACATGAACTTTGTGGTAAAAAAGAAGGGTTTGGGGTATAAATCACAAACAGAGAAAATAAAAGAAGCTGATTCATAACATGTTGCTTGTTCTGCATTCATTAGGTAGCTATTCCAGTAAATTTGATAAAACATTAAGAATTTTTCGAAATGCTTTTCGTATTTTCCCAGTATTTCATCATGAAAACACCTGCGAAATATGTCACGCGAGTCACAAAATAAGGGGATTTTTTAAGATTACTAAAAAACTAGAAAGAGTTTCAGCTGGTGTTTGACATGTAAGTGAAGAGGTGGTGGTAGTGTATCAAGAGAAGTATAAACATTTTCATTTGCCCTTCATACCTTGAAGAAAAAACAATCTCAAGAGTGTCACGCGAGTCACGCATACTGTATGTCGGACAAGTCACAAACCAGAGTATAGATCAAAAATTGAAAAAGTAAGTGAAGCTGATTGCTTTATCTGATTTCATTAGGTAAGCTTTTCCAGTCAATTTGATAAAACATTGATAATTTTTTCAAACTTGTCATATTTTCCCAGAATGCCTATTTCATTGTGAAAACACTCTTAAAATATGTCATGACAAGGTTTAAGATCTGACCACGATTTCACTGCCAAAACTGTGTAAAATATATTAAAGGGGGCTGAATTTCCCCTTATTTTATGCAGAATTTAATTAGCTACAAGTTTAGTATAATTTCATTTTACATGTAAATAAATTAATTGGAGAAAAATGGAAAAATGTTACCCCTACCCCTTAATTTTGAGAAGTGTGAAAAAAAAAGGTGCATTTGCCAAAGAAATATTCTGGGAAAACCAGTCAAGTTACAGGCCTGAAAATTTAATCAATTGTGCCCCTTATATTTCCCCTTAAGTGATTAGATTTCTAA
>JZLH01S0000981.1:0-12672 GCA_001188425.1 Eucidaris tribuloides
GTCTTTGGCTCTTCCCCGCACCACAAGCACCTGAGAGCCCTTTCCATCCTTCGGACAAGGTGATGAGACAGCACAGCACACGACTACGTACAGCACAACAACATTGTCAACTCCCCCTATATAGGCCCTATGCCTGGCCTCGGCGGGCCGGGGACTCAAAGACATATTTACACACGCAAATCCAAACTTAATCTGGCGAAGCATAAGAAAAGAATGAGCAAAAGTTTACATGTGTGTGACTGGAGTTTCGAGCGACAAAAGTAGCGATAAAAGTTTACCTGTTGTGTGACTGTAGTTTCGAGCGACGCGATTAATTATGTTTCGCAATGTTTCGCAATGTTTCGCAAAAAATACAACGACGAATAGCCAATGAGAACGCGGTAACGGCTGCGACTTTTTATCTACAGCCAAGCGAGTGATAGGAACACTGTCTTCCAGTTACGTATGTACGTATACCAGCAAAGCGACGGTCGCCCGGCTACGGGCTACGTCCACCATGCCTCTTCCGGGCTACGCTCAAAAAATGCGTCAGGTGCACCAGGTTTTGGTGCGCTTTCTTATAGTAGATTACTTATAGTGCGCTTTTCCCATTAGGCCCAAAGCGCTTACAGTTGTAATACAACTATGTCATCGTAAAACTACAAACTGCTAAAATGATGGGTTTTTAATGCCTTTTTGAAAATAGTTATTGATGAAGACTGTCTTATTGTAAGTGGCAAATCGTTCCAGTATTTTGAAGCTGACACAGTAAACATTCTATCACCGGCTAATGTGCGAGTAACTGAATATGTGAGGTGGAGAGGGTCACTGGCTGACCTAAGTGATCTGGTGGGTGTAAATTCAGACAATTACTTGTGTACTCTGGAGCCTGGTCATTGAGTGTTCTGTAGACAAACAAGAGTAGTTTGAAAATTATTCTGTGTTTCAAAGGAAGCCAGTGTAGTGAGGTCAAGAGTGGTTGAGAAGGATGATCACGAGAAACTTGCAGAATTAATCGCGCTGCCCAATTTTGTAATCGTTGAACACGAGTCAACTGATCAGAGGGAGTTGAAGAAAGAAGCCCATTGCAATAATCAATACTAGACAGAACTAAAGAACGAACAGCATCGTGACAGGCAGACTGGTCAGCAAACCTGATGATCCTAGAAATATTCCTTAAATAAAAAGTAACTGTACTACAGATGTGAGAGATATGGTAGGACATCGACATGCAAGAATAAAATGTAACACCAAGGTTTCTTATTGTTTCTGAAGGGCCAATGAGTGTGCCACCAACATCCAACTGGGCATTTCGAAGACTGCGCAGGTTGTGAACAGAAGCAGCAACAAAGAATTACTTATCGTTCAAGTATTCAATTTAAACTTATTCACTACCATTCATTGTCTTGTATTTGATATATAATTCTGAAGTGTAACGAGTGCATTATCGAGAGCTCCAGGAGTCTAAGGATCAAAAGAAATATAAAATTGTATAATAAATTCATCAGCATAAAGATGATAATTAATACCGTGATATCGGGTGATGTCACCAACATGAAGGGTATATATTGAGTATCCTATGAGTCGAATTGTAGCGAATTGTAGAGTTGTGGGACTTGACAATGTGCCACTAATATCAACTTGTGAAGACCATCCAGACAGGTATGACTGGAACCAAGACAAAACTGTTGAGCTAACACCTATTCTATTGAATAAACAAGATATGAAAACTTGATGATCGATTGTATCAAATGCGACTGATAAATCTAACAGCGCCATAAAAACTACATTATTTGAGTTAAGAGAAAACATAATATCATTTTTACTTTGATTAGAGCTGACTCAGTGCTTTGACTTATGACTTGACCTATAAGCAGATTGGAGAGAATCAAAAAGATTATTAGGTTCGATATGATGAACTAATTGTGTACATGCTGCTTTCTCAATGAGTTTACCTAAAAATGTTAAGTTTGAGTCTGGTCTATATTTACTGTGATCATTTTGGTCCAAGCCTGGTTTCTTCAAAATTGGTTTGATGATTGCAGAATGTGCATCATTGGGAAAAATACCTGTGGAAATAGATTGATTGACTACATTAGTGAGCAGTGGTAATAAATGAAAAATGTTCTCCTTCAGAAGCCAAGTTGGGATAGGGTCAAGTTGACAGGATTTAGTAGCCGATGACATAATGATTCTGGATACGTCTGACTGAGTAAGCAAATGAAAATCTGCAAACAGAGGAATATTTTGATTCTCAATGTCGCTAAACTGAATATTAACAGGTTCATTACAAGCATCTAATTCAACTCTTATTCTTTTATCTTATTAACAAAAATGTAACGTCATTAACCATCTTGGTCATATGCATTGATGGAGTTGTGCGATGTAGATGTTGGATGCCAAGTAGGTGCTGATTGGCCCAGTTCACATTAGAATCCCTCACCAGGATCATGCCGTGGTAATCAGCTGATGCGATCTGGAGATTGTCAATGATCCTTTGCTGGCAGTAGTCCCGGAACTCAACTGGTGCACTTGGTGGTCGATATAACATATAATGAAGCCACTTCATGTTTGAACTGGAATAAATCTCGATTCGATGCATTACAGTTCAGTGTTTTTGCTTTTTAAATCAGGTTTACGAGACAATTTAGGCTTGATGGCTGTGAGGACACGTTATCTGATGACGTAATCCATGTTTTGGTAATTCTGATGACATCCAGAGAAGACAATTGTACAAATGAGTCTAACTCGGCCAGTTTGTTTCGTAAACTTCACTTGTTGAATGATATATCATGTACTTGCTTTAATCTCAGACGATGTATTTCACCTATGCTAGTCTTCATGGTAGGCCCTGCATTAAGATCATTGGAAATCATCAGTTCTTACACCATTATTTACGAAGAAAAAGAGTGAAAAGCTATACTGGTACTTGGAGTACTTTTGTATGAAAAATATGGAACATGTTTATATTGATTACAGCTTCTTGTAATGGAGTACGATCCCAGTATCTGATTTACAGTAGTTTGCGACTTCTTTGACGTGAACGACTGAACACACTTTTTCATCACATTTCGCCTCTGTCACCTTCTTCATGTTGAAACTGTCGGGCCATTCATAATAGAACTCCTTACGCATGACTATCAGTATAACCCCACCTTTTTTGACGATGCGCAGTACTTCTTCCAACGACGTCCCATCGCAGTGTCCCGGAAGAAAGGTGCCGCTCGAGACAGCTGCATCAAAGTAATTATCTTCATAAGGCAGTCGTTGGGGTCCCACCAGACACTGAATGAAATGCTGGTAGTGTCCACTCTTTCTGCATACTTCAAGACTCTCCTGCGAGCCATCGACGGCATAGAGATTTGTGTAACCTGCTTTGAAAAGCTCTGTTCCTACCAGACCTGTGCCAGAACCAACGTCAAGGATTCGTGCATCTTTCTGGGAAATCAGTTCTGGCAATCTTGACCCAATTTCCGTTGGCCCTTTGTAAGACACATTTTGGAGATCCTGATTGTACTCTCCGGTGGAGTACCAGTCATCGTAAAACTTTTGTAGGACGTCTGCCGACTGATTTTGGCTGATGTCGTAGGCCTGTTGGATTTTGTCCACCATCTTGCAAGTTGTCTTAACCAGCACGTAAGTGATTATTGGGTGGTACACCGCCTGACGCTGTCGATAAGGCTTGCAGAAAACCGACTGAAACTGCTTTAGTCCTTGTATTTTGATGACATTGAAATGTAAATAGCTGTTACACAATGGTTCCAAAGTCTACATAAAAAATGTGCCTACATCAGCGATATCTTATTATCTACTTGCGACCCTCTTTTATTTTGTCTATAAGCTAGTTCACAGTTAGTACATATCTTCAATGATTATGTGATACCACATAATCTTTTAATGTGGTGGGGACTTGAGTAGAATTGAATTTTGTAAATAGTTTTTTAGGCATTATCTGTTTGTTTTTAAAATCCTTTGCACCTATCTCGATAGCAAAGAAGGATGTTTCATAACTATTGTATCTGAGGTCAAGTAGTAAACCCTATCGCTCTACTTTTCTGTTGTGAGCTTCTTTGGTATAAGTCTCAAATGCATGGTTAGCTCAAGTATTTGTTTTGATATCTCGTATAAAACATCTAGGTTGGGGCATTGGGTAGTTACTGTATACGCCATAAATTTCGCGTTCATATATTTTTTCGATTTTGCTTCAAGACGGGGAATTCGCGAGTGTACATTTTCGCGATTTTATTGTATTTGGCATTCACTTTGTACAGAAATGTCAGGAGTGAAAATTTTCGCGTTCAGTAAGTCGCGAAATTCGCGCAAATAAACCCACCGCGAAATATACAGCGTATACAGTTCATGGGGTTGGGTTGTTCCACCTGTGATTTTACACCCTTCTACAGTGCCATACATATCATTTAGGAGAGAGTTTTGGATTGTACGGTAGATTACGCAGTATGTTATTGTGCCTCCGTTCATATCTCTCAAGAATGCTGGGCAATGAGATAAAATAAGGTGGAGAGTGCCAGTGGTATTTAGGTAGAATATACATGTACATTGATCAGTTAGCCTTTTCCCCCATCTGTATAGATTTGCATAGGGAGGTAAAGAATGGTTGGATGCGTTTTTCACAAAGCTGAGAACCTGTTTTGGCAAATTGTACATAATTGACCTCCATGTCGGATTTCATTAGATAACGTTAACAGTAAAATAAATTTAGTGGTTCAACGCATGTTTTCTTGTTCCCATATGCATTGTCTGCTATTAAATGTGATTTTAATTATTTTCTCGATAGAGTTCCATGTACTATTCGTAAAATCAGTTGAGTCATTTACACTATCCAAATTCTTTTGACATTGTGCAGTAGTTGACAGGTTCTAAGACCATTGTGATTCTCTATCAAGAGTACAATAAAGGATGTGGTTTAGTGTGGCATTTACGATATTTACGATAGATATCTGACAGTTGTGGTATACTGGTATTCCTTCCTGGGGTAAATGTATTAATGCAATAAAGTGCAACAGAAAAAAGGACAAGTTAGGGTAAATATAAATTACAGGCAATCCCCATTATAATTAGCAGGGGTATAGCGAGCCAGGACCTAATTACTACGAGGACATTTCTCGAGTCCCAATTTTTCTTCCATAGGCCTCCATGTATTAGGCTTCTCATATTACGAGATCGGCTTAAGCAAACTTTTAGTTATAGCGAGGTAAATTCCCAGCCTAAAAATAAAGAAAAACATAGAAAAGTGACCCTTTTATAATGAGTATTCATCTCAGCCTGCATCAGTTAGCGAGCACAAGCAATGTTTTGCACCGTAAAATTAACTCCTTTTGCAAGATGTTGATCAACACGTCAGGCATGTCTCAACGTTATACACTCTTCCTATCATAGTGTGACCCGTGCCAGCTAGGTAGCACATGTAACTGGGTGATGACTCCTTCCCACCCATTACACCAATTTGGCAATGAATAAGTTGAAATCATTGTTCACTTACATTTTCAGCTCTGCTGTTTCAGTTCAGTGATTTATTTAGTTAGTAGATTCAGTTTTATATATTTGCCAAACTAGAGAAAACATTGCAATAACGGTAGAAATCTTGCTTCTTTTTATGTTGTCTCGTATGCATAAATTTTTATGTGTTTTTATCATGTACTCTTATAGCGAGTAATCGGCTATAGCGAGGACAAATTGTGGGTCCCTGACTTCCTCGTAATAACGGGGTTTGCCTGTAACGTGACACTCAAATTGTTTGTATTTTGTGTGGATGATTATATCTATGTGTAATGATTTTTCAATATATTCCTTTATTGCTCTTTAAAGTTTTTTTTGTGTGTATTCATTTTAATTACAGTTGATGCAGACCAAGTAAAGAAAATAGGTAGTAGTCTCACAGCAATAGGAAATGAGAAGGCAAAAGCACAGAAGGTGAGTAGATTAAACTCAAATGATTCTTGGTGGTAGGAATCTAGGGATTGCCAATGATGTCTGGCAATTTTTTCCTTGTTTGGATGGTCATGAAAAACCTTAATGTTTATGTTATTGAATTATGATTTTTTTTTCCCTGGTTGTATCAAGAGGATGGTATAAAAATACATATTTAACAAGTAAGAACTTTTGCTGAAATATGTTGTATGAAATTTGATACAACCTTGCTTTCATTGGATGAAGTAAATTAAACATGATTAGCTGGTGTGTCTGTAAATTAATTAATTTTATTCTGTAAATGTGGTTCTCTGAACAATATTGTTAATTCTTATTTTGTAAGTGAAATGAGATTTGCCCATCCATAGGAAATGGGGGGAGGGGGGTTGAGTGTTAATATTACCCTCCCACTTCCATTTTCAATAAATTTTACCCATGTTTTCAGCTGGTTGTGAACCCACTGTTGTTCAGTTATTTTGTTTTAGAAAATGACTTAAAATTTATGACTACCAGAGTTTATTTGGAAATGACAAAAAGAATGTAAACTTTAAAACGTCGTATATGACAAAATGTCTTATGTCAAAATATGTATTGTATTCATAATAGGCTCATGTGTTTATGGGATAAATTTATTTGTAATGTACTCAAATATCAACACAGTCATTGCTTCCTGTTATGTCCCACATCCACTGCAAGGCCATTCTCTCCGCCTTCAAAGCTCTCCGTGGCATGTGTCCAGAATACATCTCAGAATTGCTCAAACTGTACATCCCACCAAGGCATCTGCGGTCATCTTCCCAACACCTTCTCATCCTCAATCCTGGAACAACGAAAACCTATGGTGACAGAGCATTTGCTTGTGGTGGTCCAAAGCTCTGGAACGCTCTCCCAATGTCACTACGCACTATGACTGATGTGGAAGTTTTTAAGAAAGCACTAAAAACTTACCTATTTGACAAATATTTTCATGATGATGATTATGTGTATTCATCTGGGAAATTTTCTTCTCATTTTTGGTTCTCAGGTTGCAAAAGGAAAGAAGGCAAAGAGTAAAAAGGCTGTTCTAGCAGGTAGCGGGAAATCATCAAGAAAAGACGCCGTCGATGCAAATTATGAATTCGGAGACGAGTTTGAAGACTTCATGTGACGAAGACTACCATTTTATATCTATCCCTTATGTATCCCAACTTTCTTGTCCAGTTTCTGCCTTGCAAACATTTCATTATTGTATCAAATAAAAGTTTTGCTCTTTAGGTGTCATCTAGAGAATGAACAATATTTGTATATTGAAAACATGACAGATTCATTGAGCAGTTATCCATCTGACTACCGTGGAGCCTGCATAAGTGACCACATGTTTATGGGCCACCACACACTACACAATTGGTCTACGATATGATTTTGGAAGAAAATTGAATGGTGTTTGATATAAACATTTCAAGCCTTCACAATTTGTTTATTAGAGTTCTGAATATTCATACAGATAGTAAAATTGAAAATATGGCCCGTTTTGAGCTCTCTTGTCGGAGGAAAAGCCAAATCGGCTCAGAATAGTAGTGACATCAAAGAAGTCCTACAATTGTCTACAGTTACAAAATAATTTGGCTCCTACCCCAGGTTCGAGGCTGGCAGCGCATCATAATCCCATTTTAAGTATATTCATATAATTGTCCAGAACCTGAATGAAAGAAGTTTTATTTGTTAAATGCTCATACTAAATGCTGCTGTGATTTATTTGCCAGAATCAGACCATAGCCAATTGTGTAGTGCTTGGTGGTCTTATGGTGACCACATGTTTATAGAGACTGCCTCTCTACAGATAATAAGGAAACATGAATTCTTGATTATCCCCTTGCCCAACGAAATCGGCAAGGGATATAGTAATGCTGCTGTCCGTCCGTCCGTAACACTGGTTTCAGTTCGATAACTTTAGTAATGTTTGATGGATTCCCATGAGATATGATATGAAGGTACTGGTACATGATATCAAAATACAGCCCAAGTTCGATTTTGGGGGTGTAGCTCAAAGATCAAAGGTCATAGCTCATTAACTGCCCAAATAGCTATTTAAATGGTTTTTGTTCAATGACTTTAGTAATTTTCAACGGATTTTCATGAGATTTGGTATGAAGGTACAAGATACCAAAATACAGCCCAAGTTCAAATTTTTTTGCTCTCTCTTTTCTCACACTGTATACTAAACTGGTACTTTAAGATCTTTATTCTAGGACTGTATGTGAAAACAAGGTTATCTATGTAAATTTCATTTTCCTGTGTGTGATCTCTTCAGTTATAACAGTCAGATTTATGTTGTATGTATCAAAGCAGGGAGATTCTGTATTTGTGGCTATGTTCAACCTGCCAGGGATGCCAATTTGATGCACAGGTATACAAAGCATTGAATTTACTCAAAACAAATTTGATTCAACCATTTGTGAGGCTTATTTCCATAATATATAATGTGGATTAGGTGCATATGCAGATATTGATATATTTTGCTAAGGCACTTCATTTCTCATTTAAAAAAGTGGTCATTCTTATGTTAGGTTCCACGCGATCATAAATTATCGCCAAGCTTCGGTATACTCTAGATATGTCACAAACAAGTTCATGTGTATTTATACTCCTCATGGATTTTAGAAATATTTATTCGTAGAGACTGGATGAAAGATAGATGAAAATTACTAAATGTAGATTTCACAAGTACTTGATACAGTGTTGAAAACATTTTTCTCTCTCAATCTTTGCATGAAGTCCGAGACATTTGTAAAAGTTAATTCAAATTGTTTTATTTTGCAGCTACAATACTTCTGCATCCATTCAGAGAACATTATGTCCAGCTACCTATCTATAGCTAAAAAAATGGTATGGAATGGTACATATATATCTACCCATGGATGCCTGTGGACAATACAAAAATTATTCTTGTTTCAAAATTGAAGGTTACAAGATTATTTCAGACTTGGATAAAATGGGACTTTTTGTGATGGGACTTTTTAGAAATGAAAGGTCAAAGGTTAAAATGGTGTTTGAAGAAGCAATTTTATTTTTGTAAAGTCACAGGTGAAAATGATTTTTATGGAAAAGTGTTCATTCTCATGAATAGTGTACCCATTGTGTCCTATAAGTAATTCCAGCATGTTTGTTAAAATGATGCAAAGACTAACTGCCAATAGTTTTCTTTCCTTTGGTAACCGCCATGCTGTAGTAGGTAGCCCCCACCCCTCACACCATACAAATACTTCTGTGGATGTCCTATAAGTGTTCCTGCTATTCCATATTTATATCTGTATATTATTATCAAACAAAATGTTATCTGTGTTAATTTATTAACCATTTCTGATCAAATCAGTTTATATGGTGAACAGTTGGAATTATTTATGCCTTAGACCAATACAAAATAAGTCAACCCCCAAATTGGCTATTTCTTTACACAGCCCAAAATGTATAAAATGTATGTTTCATTGTAGTATGTAAACACTACACACAAAAATAAGTTCCCCCTCATTCAAAATACCATAACTTTTTAACGAAACAAAGTTGAACCGATCAATTTTTGCAGGGGTGTTCTTACACTCATTGACTAACTTTTGCATGAAAAAAGGTCATTGATCTGTCAGGTTATGCATGAGTGAGCATGCATTAAGGCCAAATTGTCACTTTTTAAAAGTCACAGCAATCATTTATTATGAAAAACAGAACAAAATTGTATTTTTTACTTTATGAAAAACTGTGCTTACTCAATCTTGACATGATTTTGCAAAACGTGCTGATACATTTTGCTGAAAAATATCCGATTTCAATTTTTCCAATAAACTTCATGGGTTTTACAATTTCAAAATTTAGGAAGTATGAACATTTTTCAATTGAGCACACTTAACTGTAATATAGGTGAAAAGTGTTTGGGAATGTTTAAGGGGGTCAAACGATAGATGATTAACATGAATAACACTAAATCATTCACCAGAAACAGAATTTGTTACAATCCTGTATCACAAATCCCCTAAAATGACCCCTGTGAATCTTGAAAAGTGACATTTTCACCCTTGGTATGTGCGCACTCATGAATGACTTGGCGTATCTATCACATTTTCACATAGGAGTTAGTCAATGAATGCAAAAACATTCATGCCAAATTATTTTGCTCAATACCATTTTGTTAAAAAGTTATGGTATTTTGAAAAAGGGGGAACTTACTTTTTGTGTAGTGTTTAGTTATAATTGCATACGTGTTGACACAGACCTACAGGAAATAACTGCTTGAACACATTATAAGGTATATCAATAGTGAGATGTAAAATATTATTTATAGTGAGGACACAAAGTTTTTCGTGTTAAATATCCACAAATTCAATGATTTTAAACAAATATGTGAATTCCTTTACCTTTGACAGTATTGCAATAACTTCCAGCAAAAAGGTATTTTGTGTAATTTACCAGCAAAAAGTATGATTTGTAATTGACTAGACATAACGATGAGTATATGTCTTTTTAAGTTACTTCAGTTGTGATATTTATTTAATCAAAATAGAAAATTAGTAAATGCCATGAGGGGCCACATATTGTGTTGACATTTTCCTACATTGTAATAATTTTGTAAAAATATGTCCACAGCTGAACATACATGGTTCATTCTCTACAAACCGGAAAGTTACAATATTATTCATTGCATCTGTACAAAACATGCAAAACATTTGCGTGTTAACAACTAAATGAATTTCTATTATGCCAAAACATGAAAAAAATAATAAACTACACATAACTCATTTTATTATAGTACTGTGTGTATTTATTTGTTTCATAGTACAAAAGATATGGTGTAAAATATATAAAGATTTGATTTTACTAATTTACATGATACACAGACAGATTACAAATACTGTATACAACTTAACATCCATTACAACATGTCCATATACAAGCATTTTGGAATTGAAATACACTCTTGAACACATTACAGTTTCATGCTAGAATATGATAGTGGTAATCAAATTATTGTTCACACTGAGTCAAGTTCAGTTCGAACCAAGATTATCTGATAAATAGGGCACATTACAACACCTTGAACTGTTTGATTAGTATTTTTTGCAATCACTGCAGATTTGAAGTGTGTGGTTTTGACAATCCCCCCCCCCCCCCCCGAAGTCATATGTACTTTAGACATGCAGTTGAAAAGTGATTACATCAAAGGCAAATAATGTAGCATGATTGGGGGTAGTCATCAACTTGACATAAAACTATTCTAGAATCTGCAAACCTGCTCGACATACTCTAGAATCAAGTTAACCATGCAAGGATTCTGCTGTGACAATTTTGTGGTCAACTGTTGACTCGTTCTAGAAGAACTACCATCAATATCTGTTGTAATAGGCAAATTTGTTGTGTAGCTTTCTATGTGATCAATTTTTATTGGGGCACAAGAGTAATTCAATACCGGTATGTTTAGGCTTGATTCTCAAACAAATTGAAGACAAAATCTTCAAGCCAAAATTTACACTCCAGGCAGTGTTTACATTGGTATATGTCCAAAATCATTTGCTTCATGAGGCATTATCAATTATCTCCAATCATGTCATTAACCTTTAAATGATCATGTAACAAAATATGCAATTACTGTATGTTGTACAAAACTGCAGAGATGCGAGCTTACATGCTACACATGAACTTATGAGTAGTGGCCACTGCTAGAAACATTGTATTTATATGCAATTAAGAAATCAAATGCTAAAGTATTCAGAATTTACATTTGATTTCTACTAAATGTTGCATTTAAACACAACGGTTCCAGCAATAGACCCCTACTGCGCATATACCTGTATTGGCATAAATTTGCATAGTTTGAGAAAAGCACAACACTGTATTTGTCAATAGTTGCACAACAGGGAAATTTTTTTCAAGTCCATCCAGCGATTAGTGGATGAGATTGTAGAGGCACATACAGCCTGCTTAGAGATGACCCCAAATAATAGAAGTTTAGTTTTTAAGTAAAACTGAATAAAGAAATATTGTCCATTTCAAATTCATTGCAAGTATGTACATTGAATATCCTCCCCATCTGTAGGTTGAACTAGTTTCCGCTGCTACACATGTAAACTTAAAGTCATTTTATTTCAGGAAACAGGATTAACAGATACACTGTGCAATGCAATACTCCTTTGCTGGAATAGGTGAAATACAGATAGTATAATAGAATTCTTGACGATCAGATGTAAGTAGTTCTAAAACAATCACATAATACAAACACA
Organism: Eucidaris tribuloides; assembly: GCA_001188425.1. Classification (NCBI taxonomy): domain Eukaryota; kingdom Metazoa; phylum Echinodermata; class Echinoidea; order Cidaroida; family Cidaridae; genus Eucidaris; species Eucidaris tribuloides. The sequence continues at coordinate 12,153 of JZLH01S0000981.1, forward strand.
TATAATTGCACATCTATGGCAAAAGCATTGGCAAAAAAACTTTTAAAACGTATATACCAAATATAACTTTACTATATTATACTGACTATACATGTAATTAGGAATAAACATATCTAACAGATAAGCAGACCACATTTTACAGTTTTCTTCCCAGTTTACCACGAGTTATGTAAAACTACACCAACATTGTCATTATGCAACAATTGTATCCACAAGATATTTACTGAATATGTCCCATCGCTAATTATTCTGCCCTAAATTTCCTCTGTAGGGGAAACTATTGCCACAAATTCTTAGATAACCAGAACAAGAGCAGTTGAGCTATACCTATGAATTTCATCATATTTTTGCACATTACATTCCTTCACAAACACATCCTAATATACATTATAATATGACAATGTTTCTTATAGTATTCCAATCCAAAAAATCTCAACTTAACAAAAGGCAACTGCATGACAACACTTTGTCCTGTCCCGTAAGTATTTGTGAATTTTGAAATGAAATTCTGCAGAGCACC
>JZLH01S0000990.1:0-13803 GCA_001188425.1 Eucidaris tribuloides
GATAAACTTCACAAGAAATGTGTTCGGTGTGATATTATCGCTTTGGCAGTGTCCAAAGCAATACTGCATATGTTAATCAATTTGGTCATTCGGCGATTGTGTCCAATGAAATTGATTTCATAGTCATGTTTTCAAAATGCAATTATTTTGTTTTACTTATTTGGCATTTGATTTGACCTTTAAACTAAAGATGAGATTGAGTACTTGCAGAACAACATCATTTTTACATCATCTCCTTTCAAACCTGTGAACAGATGGTATTCTGAAAATGTCACACTGGAGAAAGTAGTTGAAAACAATAGAACACTTCGTTTTTGACAAATCTGCTACACAAATCCTCGCTGCTGACAAAGTACTAACACAGAAATCAATATGTGGAACTATGTTTATTGTTGACATACACACTGCAGCAACTGAGGGTACTCAGTCTGGACACTTCACCTGTTCAAACTGCCAATCCCTCAACCTTTTATTGCATATGAAGTGAATTAATCCCATATTATAATGCAAATGTGATACTGTCACCTGGAAGCCAATGAAATGTGAAATTTTGATGAAAGATTGTCCATCATCAACCAGTACTGTGTATTCTCTTTAAGTGTACGAACAATATTTAATTTCCAAAAAAAACCATAGTACAAAACGAGTGCACAGATCGTCAAAATTTTGACCAAAAAAATAGTTAAAACACACAAGTTTGTGACTGATTTTTGTTTTGAATTTGAAAAAAAAATGACAATTTGTTGTGTCACACTTGGTTGTCTGCTCATTAGTGTAACATTCGACTCGATTCGGACCCGGGCACTCCACATTGTTAACAATTAAACGAAACCCGAGCAACTCCCAAGCACTCTGAAATGAACACGCTAATGGCTATTTTGAGAAGACGGGAGTGCTTGAAATGTGAACGGGCTCGGTTATAAGAGTAGTGTCATATCCCACTGAAATCCATATGATAATGGCGAGATACTGACGCTTTTCTCGTAATGTTACTCATTAATTTTCTGACTGAGATTTTATTACGCTGCGTTAAGTTGTAGAGGGCCCGGTAAGTATTTATGCCCCCTCATCTTCGGTGTAGTTTTCGGGGCCGCTCACCCCCTCTCGCGGCTTTGTCTTCCGTGTTGCGTTTGTGAAAGTGCACCGAACTTCGACGAGGAGTTGGTTGCATTTAAAAATCGTTGATTGTCAGTTATTGTCAGGCGATACAAACGCGAGTTTTCGCGCCATTACCGTCAACATTATCGAGTGTTTAAATGTACGGGTTGATTCATTAGTAAACTATTAGTGATGGATCTAAACCCCGACTGACAAACGGGTCCACTTAACTGAAACAAAACGCCTGTACCCTGTGTCTGTCTGATTTGAAGAGTGTCATTAACGAAAATCACTTAAACAGTCAAGTGGGATAATGTAGAAGATTTAACCACAAAAAATCGGTACTCGGTTCTCCTCGCTCCGAATAATAAAAGACACGCATAACCGTTGATTATGCTACTTCCGTTACAATTTCCAGCGTAATTATGTTTCTCGAATATACCATAAACTTATCAGGAAAATGTTTGTCAATTCGGAAAGAGCTTCCGTGATAAGAGTTTTGTTGGAGCAGCGGAGATATTTTATGGTGAGTTGCAATTATTAAATAACTCTCAAATATCCACGATCCTTTCATCTGTTTAGCGGCAGACTGATTTGTTTAACAAAAATGCAATGTCAAAGCTCTGGATGATTTTTAAATGACTGTCGGATCAGTGATTAACGTCCACTTTTGAAAGTTTACTGCCAATGATCAACGCCAGTTTATTTCGAAAAAAAAGGCATGATCACATTTGTCTTTCCCGCCCTGTCACAATGAGGTAAATATGTGGTATTCGATTTTCACCTTGTTCCCATGTTGTATAGTATTGGTAAGAATGACTGTTTAGGAAAAGTGAGATCATTACAAGATTAATGGACTAATAGTTTATATCTACTGGATAACTTGTCCGCTAAATTTGTTAAACTTGCGTTAATAATGGTGAACCTATTCGTGCATATTAAAAAAGTAAACAAACAATAACAAAAGACAACATTTTTACAACGTGTAAATGTTACACTAAATCTCTTCTCTTCTCTTCTCTTCTCTCTCTCTCTCTCTCTCTCTCTCTCTCTCTCTCTCTCTCTCTCTCTCTCTCTCTCTCTCTACTCTTCTCTCTCTCTCTCTCTTCTCTTCTCTTCTCTTGTCTTGTCTTGTCTTGTCTTGTCTTCTCTTCTCTTCTCTTCTCTTGTCTTGTCTTGTCTTCTCTTCTCTTCTATTCTATTCTATTCTTTTCTATTCTGTTCTATTCTATTCTATTCTATTCTATTCTATTCTATTCTATTCTATTCTATTCTATTCCCTTCTATTCTATACTATACTATACTTTTCTATTGTATTTGTATGGTCTATTTTATTTTATTTTATTTTATTTTTTTATATTTTATTCTATTCTGTTCTATTCTATTCCATTCTATTCTATTTTATTCTATTTATTCCATTCTGTTCTATTTCTTAAATAGCAACATCGACAGAACAGATCTTGCTATATTACGTACATGCTGACCGATAGAATTCGTTCGTCAGGCTATCTGCTATCAGTTATTCAATTCAATATTGATTTTTTTTCCATTTATGTTATATAGCAACACTTCAGGAAGTACTGTAATACATTGTATTCTGAACTGAATCTATATTTTGTGAAGATTGAAATAATATATTATAATAATTTTATTCGTTCTTCCGCAATTTGGTGAAAATCACAAGTCACACGAAAGTAAACATGCAAGGTAGAGGATAACATAATGTGTCAGTAGGTGTAAGCCCTCATAGTTCACAAGATTTTATGCAATACTTATATGCACACGACACGTTGATTTTACTGTGTCTGAGGACTTGCTAAATGAGCAGAAATCCTTGACTTTATTAATAAAAAAATAATTATGAAACATAGCGAAATTCAACATTGACTTAAAAAAACCCATCAAAATCTCAAATTAGTTATCACAATTATTATAATAGTTGATGATACCTGTAAGGTGGATTATAATAACGTACGTTCGTTTTGTACGCACCAAATATAAGTGTTTTGCCCATGAAAGATCTGTTGTTTACTGTATAGTTCATTATTTTTAACCAAATAATACGATTTAACTGATATGAGGTATTTGGGTTTATGCAACGTCACTTTTAATTCTTTAAATCTCGACACGAATATCTGGATCAGAAAATTCGAGACTGACTAAAATATTCCAGGACATACATTTATTTATTTATTTATTTATTTATTTATATATTTATTTATTTATTTATTTATTTATTTATTTATTTATTTATTTATTTATTTATTTATTTATTTATTTATTTATTTATTCATTCATTCGTTTATTTATTTAATTATTCATTTATTTATTAATTAATTAATTCATTCATTCATTCATTCATTCATTCATTTATTTATCCATTTATTTATCAATTACAACAGATTTCAACAGGGTTACATAATCAGTTCAGCGACTGTTGTACATTATGGTCCTTACATTATGGACATTTAATGTAGAATAATGTGACATGAAGTTAAACGGATCTCCTTTAATCACTTTTTTAGACCAGAAAATTAACTGTGCATTCGACACAAACCTTAATCATGTGTGATAGAAGAACTGAAGAAAACGAGTGACGGCAGTCTAGGAGCATTGTATCTTCTTTTTTATAAACTGAAGTGGAAACTCGTATTTTTGCCAGCTTAGCATGAAGTCAATAATCGCTCAGATGGCATCCTCAATTATTTTGATGATTATGTCGTGTAGACACTTCCACGTGCCGATCTGCATACAGCCTGTCTAAGAAAAAAAGAAATTGCGCAAGTGAAAAACCCCCTCTTTGGCAATCAGAACATGTTAATATGACTTGATGATTACGAAAACGTCAAGATCACAGTCTTAACTTTCAAATGCGATTTGTTCTGTTCAGTTTGCATGTTTTAATCTCGAGATATGTTTAGTTAACAATGATAGGGTAAAATGACAAAATGTATACCACTTTTACTACAGTCTTTCTTTAGGTGTTCCTAATAAAAGTGGCACAATTTTGATTGCACCCTTTTCTTATTAACAACATATCTCGAGATTAAAACAAGCAAATTGAACATTACAAACGACATTTGATAGCTAAGACTATGCCCTTGGTGCTGATGTAAGCAACAAGTCACAAAAGTATTTGCATTGTCAAAGAGGGCGCTTTTTACTTGCACATTTTTTTTTGAGACACGCTGTATGTGTAACATTTTTTGTCGGCTGACCACCACGCAACCGAGCAGTCAGTGCCCCGTCACCTCGGCGATCGGGGAGCGCCGGCCGCGGTGGCCTCGAGCGAGACTGGAGGCTGTATGCTCTGCAGCACAATACTTCAACTTGGGTTCTTTCAAATTCACTCTCATGTGGCCACGAAAGTGTCTTACAACGACGAAAAACTGTCTAATAAACCATGCTGATTACTCACGAGGATTGTAGACATGTGTTACTGTCACAAAATGCTGAAATGAAATGTAATCGCCTTTGAAGTTTTAGAGTTAAAGGACCGAGTGACCAATGAAAAAGTACCAATGACCAGAAAGGCATCGTGACAAGGTTTCTAGTTTCTAGTGTAAAAACTCTTGAGTTACGTGTTCATGCTTGCTACTGTAATGCGTCTGATAAGGTCTAAAAATGCATCCCCTGAAATAATGCAGTTTAAAATTATCATTAAAGCCCATGTATAGTTTTGGTCAATCTGACAGATTTTTCATTGATTTTCCACAAAGTACGGTATTGTCATGGCAGACATTAGAAAACAACATCAAACGTACATACTGACAAAATCATTGTAATTTTTAATTTCAAGGGAGCAGATTTTATTATGCGCATCAGTTCCTGTGACAAAAATCGGGGCCCCAACTGTTTTTTCCATCAATTTATCAGAACAAGGAAGAATTTCAGCACGTGTGATTTTCATGTTATTAATAGATGATATTATTTAAAAAAATATGGTGATGGTAGTGGTGACGGTGGTGGTGATTGGTGATGATGGTGAAAGTGGTGGTGATGGTAGTAATGGATGGTGATGGTGGTGGTGATGGTGATGGTGGTGGTAATGGTGATCGTGATGGTGATGGTGATTGGTGATGGTGGTGGTGATGGTGGTGGGTGGTAATGGTAATGGTGATGGTGCTGGTAGTGGTGATGATGTTGATGGTGATGGTGGTGGTGATGGTGATGATGGTGGTGGTGGTGGTGGTGGTGATGGTGGTTATGGTGATGGTGCATGGTGATGGTGATGGTGGTGATGGTGGTGATGGTGGAGATGGTGTTGCTGGTGGTGGTGGTGGTGGTGGTGGTGGTGGTGGTGGTGGTGGTGGTGGTGGTGGTGGTGGTTGCAGTGGTGACGGTGGTGATGGTATTGGTGATGAACTGATGATGAAACACCTTACATTTCGATCAATTGGATCCAAGAGCAGCTTGTAGTATCATTGTAGTATGCCGTTGCTGAAGTCAGCAACTCTCAACAAAGAAACTATTTTGACGTGTGACTAAGGTTTTGGTAACTAAATGACTCTAAGCTAGCATATAGTGACTTGTAAAGGTACCATTTAATGAATTATCAGATAGACCTTTTATTATATTCTGTCAATATTCACATGATAATTGTGTACCATTTCAATAAATGAATCGCTACAATAGCGCCCCTTACGTTGTGGTCAGTTAACCGTTCGATAGTTCTTTTCCGATAAAAAAGAATGCGAAGAAGTGTACCACACAAGGACACAATCCTTGTGTAAAGAGAAAAAAAATCCATGTCTGTGTGGAAATTGTTAATTTGTAAATCAGTCCGTCCCACTTTTAAACCTCTTCATCAACAGACTAATGCCTCTCAGACGAGATGTTCTTACCAAACAAAGAATTGTGGACGTTTTTCTGGTTGTTATTGTGATTCCGTGCTTGACTTCCAGGTGTTAATCAAACGAAGATGTCGACAAATATTTAAAGGATACAACGATGTGTTGTCGACAGTTGAAAACTTCCGAGTGTTACGTCATCATTGTGTGAGCACGGATTGGCCACCCAATCTGATTTTCTGTTTCTCTCTCTCTGTCTCTCTCGCTCACCTCGTGGTCATTTCTGACGGTTCTAGGACCACTCACCAGGTTGACAACTCACCCGGGGACAACTTCCACCTGACAAGTCCCCTGAAGGACAACTCCCCCAAACTTCCTCCGAGGACAACCCCCGGAGGACAGATCCCCCGAAGGATAAATCCCCCAGAGGACAACTCCCCCGAGGACAACTCCCCGACGGAGTTTAACAATGTTTCCAGTCTAAAAAGTCTGATTTGACATCGGGGGAGTTGTCCTCCGGGGAGCCGTCATTTGGGGGAGACGTCCTCTTTAAAGGAGTTGTCAGGTGGGAGTCGTCCCCGGGGGAGTTGTCCTCCGGGGTAGATGTACTGATTCGCTTTCTGACAAGTGTTGTGCACTATTTCTACAATTTATTATAAATCGCTTAATCCAAATAACTAGTGTTTAAAAGTCGCCTTTATCAAGCAATATTCGTGTACAGTATGATAGTTATGAACACCATGATACCAATGTAACAGCTAAAATCAAATGGACAAAAGATCAACTCAACTGTATATCAATAATTAGGCCTATTTTATTAGACATGCTAAACAGTATGCGATAATAATGATTGACATAACTTAATTTTCTAAAACATGTTCCTATTACATTCGATCTGTGTTTATTTCTAAATTGATAGGTATAAATACTATCAACACGGATAATTAAATTCCGTAAAGGAGCATTACTATAATTAAGAGTATAAAATATCCAAAAGAGAGCCCAAACAACGATTCATGTCATGCAAGATAATTATTTTTACACTAAGTCTGCGTGTCAAGTGGATAAAGCGAAAAGATAAAGTGTTAATTTTTGTGAAAAGGAGTGAGGGTCATGTAGCACGGTAGGTTACTGAATTAAACTTCAAAATGCAAGCTTGTTACCACGCTTCTGGCAAAACCGCAATCCCGGGCCTAAATCTTGACGGACAAACTTTCAGAACTTGAGCAAACAGCGCGGGAAGAAAACAAGTTGGGGAGTCTGCGAACTTAAATTCTTTGAAGAAAAGAGAGAGAGAGAAAGAGAAATCATTGACAAACATGTCCCCAACGCTATCCCGGGTGGGTATAATCTCCTCTTTGTCACCGAGAACAAAGCTCTGTCCGTCAAAAGCTAGACCCCTGTGAGATTTCGTACACTGTTCAGTCGCATGTGACTTCTCCGCCTGCATTTAAAAAAAAAACCCCCGTCAAAGTTAAAATGTCAACTAATTCCAGCCCAATGTTCGGAGAATATGTTGCCCTCGAAAGTGTATTCAAAGTATATATTTGTGGAGCGGTTGTTTAACCTTCTTCGAATGTTGCAAACGTACTGCGTGGCTCTGGTGGGTGGGTAGGTGGGAGAGGAAAATGTATGCGGATAGTTCAAGTCAGCATCAGGGTTGCCAGGTTTTCCTATTCTCAAAACGCCAAATTCACATTTGATGTATTTATGGGCTGCATTACTAGATGTGGTTACAAAAAAAGCTGTAATTAATTTATAACACCTATTAAACCTCTGCCGAGGCCGAAAAGTTGAGTGCCGCGGTTTACGTGCACCTATATTTTGCACGTGAAGTACATGCGCACTACTTATTTTGGACACTTGTGGCAATTTTTTTTACTGAAAATCGGGTTTTATAATGATTGTTGTCTCGTCTAAATGAAGTTCGGCAGAGACCTAGTAATCACCTTTTCTGGTAGTCTGTTGGTCTGTGACGAAAATGTTAAAGTTTTTGTTTAACTTGCTCTTATTTCTTTATTTCTGCATCAATTGTGTTCACACTTGGTACAAATGATCCTTGGGTAATACCAGGTGTGTGTTGATGAGGATGATGGGATTAAAGGTCATCTGGGGGTCAAAAGGTCAAATGATGTGAGGCCATGTGCATCATTTTTCTTAAAAGTTTTTGTTTAACTTGCTCTCATTTCTTTATTTCTGCATCAATTGTGTTCACACTTGGTACAAATGATCCTTGGGTAATATCACATGTGTGTTGATGAGGATGATGAGGTCAAAGGTCATCTGGGGGTCAAAAGGTTAATGATGTGAGGCCATGTGCATCATTTTTCTTAAAAGGTTTTGTTTAACTTGCTATCAATTCTTTATTTCTGCATAAATTGTGTTCACACTTGGTACAAATGATCCTTGGGTAATATCACATGTGTGTTGATGAGGATGATGAGGTCAAAGGTCATCTAGGGGTCAAAAGAACAAATGATATGAGTTACGAAAATGTTAAAGTTTTTGTTGGCTTTCGCTCATTTTTTTTTTTGGCATCAATTTTGTTCCAACTTGGAACAAATGATCATTGGGCATTGCCACATATATGGTACCTTCAAAAGGTTACATCAAAGGTCATCTAAGGGTAAATAGGTCATATTGCATGTTTTATTGCTCGCGAAATCAGGCGAGACTCGTGGTTCGCGAACCACCTTGTTAGGTATGCCACTGTAAAACGCCAAAATAATGCCTAAAAGCCGTTTGGCGTGCACTTTGAATTCTTCAATGCCAAACGATATTTAAAAGAAAACGCCAAATTTGGTGTTTTTGGCATTAAAAACGCCAAATTGACAAGCCTGGATAGTACAGTTCAAGTCCGCATGCAGTGAGGGCGTCAGGAATCGATCCTGGCAATCGAGTATGCGATCAGAGCGCACGCCTGATCGACAGGCCAGCTCGTCAGTCAATCTCTCTGCGCGCGATGAATAGGCTACCATACCTTTGGTTGGGGGATTGTGGTGCTAAGCGGGCGGGTCTGTGAGCCCTTTTTTGACGGGTCCGAACAATAGTCGCTGATTAGGCTTGACAAGTTGGCGCTGACATCACAGAGACGGGGCTCGCGACGATAGCACGCTGGGCCGATAATGGGCCATCAATTACCGGCCCCGCGGGAACACCATTGATACGTAACAAGCTCAATAAATGATATGTTTAAAACGACCTCTCCGAGCCCCGAGCCGGGTCCCGTGTGCCGAAAACAAAGTTTAATACTGAGACAATGGCCCCCTGATTGGCGGAGAAGAGCTATTACCGCGCGAACACAAGTACCCGAATTATTTTCAAAACGTTTGAATTGCGGGTGCTTTGAAGCCATGCGATTAGGGGCGGCGCAAAGCTGAAAAGGTAAGGGTCTTAAGGGGGCTAAACAACTCAGATTAACAAAACCAGTTTTTGAGAGTCACCATAGCGCTGACCTATAAAGTCGAGTATACTCAATACGTGCTCTAAACACTGATCAATATTGTATAGCGCAGTGACTGATAGCAAATATCTCAGGTAGGAAGGTTTAGCAGTGAGTTGTATCACTTCGCTAAAGGAAGAGGATACGATATAGGCCATTAGGCCTGCTTTATGTTATTGCATTACGCACCTTATGTTATTCCTTTTGTTTCGTATACTTTACTTCAAACATAGTTCAAGAAATAATATCTGTATGCAATACTATTCAATATATAAATTTATAGATCTTCAAAATGCATTAACAGACTTCCGTTCAAATAGCAATATACGTTAATTTAACAGGGATCTTTCGAGTAGAGATGCCACACAAACTAACAAATTTTGGTCTCGTGGGTAACCTTTAGTGAGTTCTGTACATGTATTTTGTTTGCACTCTGATATTGGCAGGCTAAAATGAAAGTGTATGGTATAGTTATGTTTACTGAGGATAATATCTGAAGGCAAAATTAACATTGTTTCCATTATTTAAACAATCCTGAGCAAATCCTTTATGATGTGTGTGTCTCTGACAAGGTCCATAAATGAAGCCTTGAAAAAAATGTTCCAGTACTTCAAAACAATCATTAAAGATTGGAGTCTGGATTTGCACGCCAAAAAAAACACACACACACACACAATGAATGAAATCAACTTAAATCATTCACAATGTGAACACCTCTCACAGAACTTTTGGGTGAATATTTGGACGGTTAAACTTCAAAATTTGCAAAACGACGGCCAGTGCACAGGCCGTTTCGTTACTTCCAAATTTGTCAGATCGGCCGCTAGCCGAAGGTCACGGAGAGTTCAGCCGCTTGACCCTATATCAACGTGCATATAGTCCGCCACTGACCGCTGCGCTCAGCTTGTCATGCGAACGTATACACATAACCTTGTTCTGCAATTTGAGAGGAAAAATAAACGCACGAAAAGAACAATATTCTGGTGGCATATCGTTATTAGTTTTTCTCATAAAACAACAATTTCATGACATTATGGATCTCAAACTTTCAATACACCATTTGTAAGTACTTAACTACCGTTTGGTACTGATATGAAGGGAAGTGGTGGTCTTGCAAATCCTGACCCCAATCTTTAAAGGCAAGGTTCACCCTGACATCAAGCGGGTTTTAATAAAAGCAGAACAATTAGAGACAATGAAAGTTTGGCGAAAATCCACCAAAGAATAGCGGAGTTATGATATTTAAAAGTTTTAATTTTGTGAAGTCACTTACGAGCAGCTCCCCATATCTCATGTAATAATAATTCAATAAATTGCTACTTTTTATTGGTTCATGATAATTGAATGGGTTTTTTTTTCATAGAAGCATGTATGAAATAATGTTTCTAATTATATATTGAATGAACAGGTACCATTATTTTCAATTTTCTGAGAAATGCCACTTCATGGAATTTATAATACATGACAATGGGGGAGCTGCTCGCATGTGACATCACCAATTTAAAACTTTGAAAGTTTATAACTCCGCTATTCTTTGATGGATTTTCGCCAAACTTTCATTAATGTATTTCTCTCATTGTTTTGCTTTCATTAAAACCCACTTGATGTTAGGGTGAACCTTGTCTTTTAGTGCTTTTAAAAAGTGAAATTCAATGAGCGACCATTGCAGCCCCCCCCCCCCCCTCACCCCCCATAGATTGCTGTGTGGGGTCATATACATTTTTCCACCCGCCGGAGATTAAGTCGAATGGTGATATATCTGTGTACATATAGCTGCCAAGTGTTACTAATTTTTTGTAATGATTACTAATTTTATTATCAGTGCAATTAGTTTTGGCTTGTTATGATCTGAAGATTACTAATTTTGTTTAAAGACGCTATATAACACTGTGGAAGACCTATTTAAAAAATTGTCGAACATTGCAATCTGACATATCTGACAGTGTTTGAATGGACAAATAAACACCCTAGAATACAAAAGTTTGGACAGCTATGCTGTCACTATAGTGCAATATGTGCAGATACAAATTGTCACATGAATTTCCTATCAGGCGATAGGAAATTCTGCAACATGATTCTCACTTTTTTAAAGCACTTAATGACCGTTTTTGAACAGCTGCAATTTTCAAACCATATCAAAGACACTGGTAGCATGGGGAATCATGTAGCTCATATTTTTAAACTGGAAACACTGTTATACAATGCCTTTAAGACACAGGCTAACATTGTGCATGGAGCTTCAAATAAAAAAAAATGTCAAACTTTGCTATATCTGAGCTACATAGTAGTGTTTGAATGGACAAATAAACACCCTAGAATACAAAAGTTTGGAAATTTATGCTGCCACTGGCAAGATATGAATGCATAAACAGTTAGTACTCGGGGCGAGTAAAAATAGCCTAGATCTACACACAGTAAGTCTATGGGAGGAATTGGCAGGTGAATCCGGTCAACTTTCCCTTTTTTAAAGCACTATCATTTTGAAATACAATTTTTCAGAGCTTCATTTTTAGACCTTATCAAAGACACTGGTAGCATGGGAAATATGTAGCTCAGATTTTTTTGTTAACTGGAAGCAATGTTATAAAATGCCTTTAACTGTTAACAGAAAAGACTATGTAATTTTATGCAAAATGTGTTAGTATTATGCTAGTTCCCAACAGAGTTATTACTTATTTCTAATGAGACATGTTGGCAGCTATGTGTGTATAGTTTGCTCGTGACAACATGACTGTCTAAATTGTTGTATTCTAGGGTGTTTATTGGCCCATTTGTTTATTTAAACACTATAGGTCAGATGTCAAAGTTTTACAGTTTCTTAAATTGTGCTTCCACTATGTTGAATAGTGTCTTTAAGATATTATAGTGTTGATAAGTTTCCTAACAAACACGTCAAAGTAGATACAAAAACTAGACAATGTTTCCAGTTTAAAAAATCTGAGCTACATGATTCCCCATGCTACCAGTGTCTCTGAAACGGTCTAAAAATGAAGTCCTGAAAAATTGCAGTTTAAATCGATCATTAAGTGCTTTGAAAAAGTGAAAATCATTGAGAGACCATTCCAGCTTTCCCCCATAGACTGCTGTGTTGCAGAATTTTCTATCGGCTGAGAGTAAATAATGTGTCAATTTGTATCTGCACATATTTTACTAGTGACAGTATAACTGTCCAAACTTTTGTGTTCTAGTGTGTTTATTTGTCCATTCAAACACTGTCAGATATGTCAGATAGCAAAGTTTGACAATTTTTTAAACGGGTCTTCCACAATATTATATAGTGTCTTTAAAGGAAGATGCTGAGAGACTTATGACTCATTATGTAGAGTAAATTTATCTCGCTGACATGAAAAATGCAAACAAATGATATAATTATTAAAATCACCAAAATCCTCCAGAACAAATGAGAAAAAACAAAACATACAGAATTGTGATTGCGAGAAAAAATACACAGACACACTTTCTTACGCAGACGTGCACACACACAAACAAACAAACATACGACGCCAAAACACACATACGCAAAAAGCAACCACACAAACATACACTTACACGCACACTATAAATATCAATCAGGCATGATGCGCATATATTCCATCAAGAGCCCTCGCTTGTTTCCTCTTATTACACCGGCCAATCCATATACCGCAATTTGAAATCTTATTCCCGTAAGTAAATTGTCGTCATTCTCGTCCATATCTTCGCTACAAAAAAAAAAGAAAGAAAGAAAAAGAGAGAGAGAAAAAAGAGTTGAATTCAAGAAAACGAGATAAAGAAAAAGACTGTAGGTAGTAGTAGGGCAAATGCATAATTTTCTCGATAAATTCCTCTAGGATCTTTTTGCGAGTTAGCTGTCTCCTCTCACTTAAATATTTCTGTTACTTATCGTCGTGGCAAACTTGAAAGCATTTCGATTTATCTCCCAGCAAAAACCCATTTTTGTTTGATCCCGCGGATCGGGGGCCATACGCGTCGCCTGCAGTGTAGACTTGAGGCTTTAGGTTTGTGGCTTTTTTTTTTTCTTTCTCTGCACTCGGCTTATTTCTAAGCGCGCATTCCTTAGGGTATGACAACACGTTGATCCATGCCCTCTTAAAACATTTCTATTCTCTGGTTTTGTTTTATGTTAATAAGTTTGCGTCTGGATTCGCAGACTCTGTTACTTTTTCAATTAGTTCCTCTACCTTATTTTTTTGTGTGAATCCACCACATATACATTTGTTAGTTTTTCTGTTTAATGCATCTTCTTGTAATTTATTTTAACGATTTGATAACTCGAGGGAAAATCAATCCAAACTTGAAGTGCTACTTGAGGAATTGACAAGCTTGAGCTATCCTCTTTGCAATGTTTCCTTTCATTATTATTATCATAATAATTCACTATAATAGCAGAAGTAGTAGTTGTAACCGTAAAAGTAGTAGTAGTAATAGTAGTAGTAGTAGTAGTAGTAGTAGTAGTAGTAGTAGTAGTAGTAG
>JZLH01S0001004.1:28459-38470 GCA_001188425.1 Eucidaris tribuloides
CCCCCCCCCCCGAAATTCGTCACAATTCAGAAAATCATGGGTTCTTCACATTGTAATTCGTGAAATTTAGTGGATTTTATTTTGACCAATTTGACCCCCCCCTCCATCGAGTCTCGCCCTCCCAAACATTTACCCTGTGCCACCCTTGTGTCTGAACCATAATATACTTGCGTTTTGTTATGACGTATCGATTCGAGAAAAACAAAACGTGCAAGGACTAAGTTTCGATCATAAATTACGTCGAAAAATGTGGTAAACATATCCATAACAGTATGTAACTATGTTGCCTCATTTCAGTCAAAATGATGGAAAGAAATATCCCTTAGATTAGTTCGAAGAATGTTAAATGTTCTATCCGTTGTACCTCTCTTTGGTTTAAAAACAAGATCATTTCATAATGGTGATAACCAAAATGTGTCCGTAAATCACAGGCCTAGTAAATTTGTAAATGTCATTTGACAGTATATCTGTTTTTCTGCCCTTTTGTGGCATCATTATAAACTCCGGCAGGCAAAAACGGAGATATTACAACAAAAACTTATTCACATTGAAAAATCAAGTACACCGACACATACATAGATTAAATATAGGTCTACACATACACATACATTCAAGTAAATATGTCTGTTCGTACGAAATAATAACAATTACCTTCATTTGGGAACATGATAATTGGGATGATTCAAAAGCAATTCATATAAACCTTGTAATGTAAATGGGACAAAACAGTGAGGGAGGCATTTGGTACCATGGAGAAAGCAACTAGAATGGCTCAAAACAGACGGTTGTACCACGCTGCTGTAAGGGAAGCTACGCTCTGATTAGAGTATGCTGTGACGACGACGACGAAACCTTGTAATCAACAAGTATGGGTGCTAGGCTAAAAATCCAAGTGTGTAAAACAGGGACTGGATTGTTTTGGACTTAAGTGTATAACCTTTCAAAAATGTACGATTTTCTGTAAAAATCCAAATGCTACAGTTGGTTCAATGTGTCTTCATTTTACGATATATTGGTAGGAACTTCAGTAACGTTTGTCATTCGAATTAAAAGGTACGGAACTGATTATTTTCTCGGCGAACCGGTGGGCCGATAGTACCTCAATAAAGTTACACGTGGGCGAGCCGGTGCGTCGTTAGCACTCAATGTGTTCATCAGAATAAAAGAGTACAAAAAAAAATACTTACTTCTAATTCAACATTATTATAGCAATCCTAACCCAAAGAATCCGACCTAGGTATCACTACGGGGTTTTTCCCCTAGCATTTTCTTCCAGATATAACAGGTCTATCATATATCTTCAATGCATATTTTATGACCCACATTGCAGCATGTTTATTTTTCTTTTGACCGCATGTAAGTGTGTGCTTCCAACGCCAACGACGGTGAATAACTTTAAGACTTGTGCACGTACGGGAAGCGGTTTTAGTTGCTCCAGTGTTTCTGTATCACAGTACTTTGAAAACTTTTAAATTCAAATTCAAGTTTATTCGTCCCATTAAATTGATTAAAACAGTGCTCAACAGTAACATATATTTGAGCAAAACAGATACTATATAAACAAAACACAAATGTGAAGAAAAAATGTATACATATATACATGCAAAAACAAGCTTGTTCATATAAATACATCAGATGAAACAGGAATCCACAACTAAAACCACTCAAGGTTTTGTCCGCGTGGACCCATCATAATTTTGTTAACCATTATAATTCGTAATTTAACAAGCAAAACAATAACAAGGAAACAAGACATAATAGGTTGACAGATCCCCCCCCCCTCCCTCAAATAGTACCAAGTGGATAAATTAATCGAAGTGTGCAACATTTACAAGAATAACATATATGTCCGTATACGTCAATTTATTAATTGTATTCAATGAGTAAGTAACGTTTTAACTTAAATCACACTTTTCCTTTTTGAACCTGCTTTTCAGAAAGCTTTTTGTGTGTATATGTGTGAAACTCATTATCTGGAAAACCAACTGTAAAACATTGTTTTATTTCAAGAAAGAGGTTTGTCCAAGGACTTAAACTGCATTATTGTGAGGTTTGAAATATTCTTTGCTGGAAAAAAGAGTTTATATGGAAGATAATTATAGCTCACCGTTATGGATTTGAAGTGAATAGTTCACATTCCAAATTCTTTAAAGGTTATTATAAGTATGACGTAAACCGTCATAGATATACTGCCCCCCCCAAAGGGCTAACTGCATTGTTGGTGTTTTGGAGATATTGGGAGCAAAAAGCCCTATCAGTGTCTTTTAACTAGCGGTATGAACAAAGGACACTTTATTACATTGTTTTTTCGGCATGATGAACATGATGTACTGAGTCCCCTATACTATATAACTCAACTTTGAACAAAATGTCAGTTATGCCCTTTTGTCATGGGGGGGGGGGCAGTATAGTACCATCGTTTTTAACGTATTTGTTTCATATTTTTATCGTTGGCCTTACATGCAGGTAGTATTATAAAGACGATACGGAAACAATGTCTGTAGGAGCATTATAATGATATTTGACCGTCGGGCGTATAGATTACAGTTTTGTCACATGTATTATTTTTACGGTTCGAATGATTTCCCCGCAATCAGATTTCAATTAGTTTATTTGCACTATCTTCGTCGGCGATTTTTCAATATTTGCTATCTTCTACCGACCAAAATTAATAACACCCAGAAAACTCCGTGATAATTACTTTAAACGGGGTAAAATTTATCAGTGACCAGTCAGCCGGTATATAAAATTGGTTGTATTAATCTTACTGCGGTGCCAGGTTATTTTATACCAAAATGATATGGAAAAGGACAGTAATGGAAGGGCGAGCGAAACTACCATATTCCTGGTAAATTGATACAAAAGTTGACGAAAAACAATGACCAATGAAAATTTGACCCGGAGTTTTCTCAGTGAGTCACTAGGCCAAACAGCACAAAATTTGACATTTGTTAGTTTTGTATTACTTTGACAATAATTAATTTATTTAGATAATACTTGCAAAATAATGATAAAAGAATATGACACTGACATACAAGTAATAAACCTATAAATCGTCAAAATAATTTTCGATAATCATTTTGAACAAGGGGAGAACGTATTTCGCAATGGGTGGCTGATTTAATTTTTTGCGGTAATCTACAAAAATGATAATTCAGAAATTTAGCTTTAATTAAGTGGTCAACAAAAATAATGATTCGGAAATTTAACTTTGATTATAAGTGGTCAGACTCAATAAAAGCAAATGTGGGCAAATTGCGTATCACTACAGATAACAATCATATACAGTTGGATTTTTATGTTGTCATTAATGCAATAATAGCCGTGATGCCGATACAAATAAAAATCGCTGCTTAATTTCGTCATCAGTATTCTACACACAAGAATGCAGTAAAAATCAAACCATGCCAATTAACTATCTTGCACAAGGAAAATTTCTTGTACTTGACCTCTGTAGTAAATTGGTTTATGCTGTAATTCTATATACAGATATTTCGACTTCATCGATGTGATCATAGAAACGACAAGATATGCCATATTTGAACATGTCGGTTGACGTATAGAAGAAGACCTAGTTTACAAATTTGGCATGCTCGGTTAGTTCTCGAAGTTTTCACAGTCAGTGGAGCAGCACGGTTTTCAGCCGTTTTCAGAGTTTCGATATGCCATTAATGCATGGAGATACGTCATCCCAAATTCACAAAATGTCTCATACCGGCTCGTGCAACTATCATGCTGGTTTACTACTTCTACTGCTTCTACAAATAAACCTGACCGAGTACTGATTCGTGTTTCGGTTTTGATGTTTTGATGAGCGATGTATCCCGAGAAGTCAAAATTGATGGTACGGAGACAGAACCAGGGCACAGACGATCAACATTGGTCGCTGAACTTCGGTGTACACTGTGTCTCAAAAAAATGGTCCAATCTGGAAAAAAAGGTTAGTGACATGATTGGCTGAACACTTAAAATGCCTCAAGAACCAAATCAGTTGAAATATATACCAACTGTACACTACTGAATGATCTCCTGACTGGAAGGATTTGTCTTGAGTGTGTTTACTTAAGGAGAATCAAGCATGAACAGGCCACCAGTTTAATTTTATCGGGGCACGATAGATTTAATCCCCATAGGAGGCTACACTACGAATTTGTCTGTTACAAGGCATAGTGATGGACTTTATTTTAAAATGAGTCAACTTTTGAGTATAAATTTTTCACAGAAGAATCCCGGCATAGTTTACTTGATTCTAGGATAGTTTTTACCCAAAGTTGAGGACTACCCCCAATCATGCCATTTACCTTTAAGGTACAATGTATGTAATTTTCTGAAAGTGTATGTGTGTTTGGTATTATATTAAAGCAGAATAAATTTCCATTCTGATAAATTTGATTTAATTTAATTTACTTTTATAAATCAAAAAATATGATTACTTTTGTGCAGTAACGCAAATTCACGTTTGTCCCACTTTTGTGTATTGGTCATAATAACAACTGAATTGGTGGAAGCATTGCTTACAGGAACTCAAAATTGAATTACAAAATCAATAATAAAACAAATAACAAATGCATTTTGTCTTTCAATATGTCTATTAATGATTATCTAGTAAATAAAAAGAGAAACTCCAAATAACCCTTACTTGGCATTGAAATGATATTGTACATGTTCATGTCTTCTGTTCATCAGACTGCATTCTTTTTTTTCTTGAAACAGACTGTATAGGCATAAGGCACGGATCAGGCCTTCATCTCTGCTTGGTTGAAAAACTAGGAGAAAATTATGAGCAAAATTCTCCAAAAAAGTAGCAGAAAAGTAGGATCCAATCCACCAAAGTAGGAGGAAAATAAAATATTTATAAGTGGTGTTTGGAGTAGTAACCCCGAAAAAATGGAAACATGCGGATTACGTGGAAAAAATTCTAAGACTGGCGAAAAAGCGGAAATCTGCGGAAACAAATTTTCCTTCACAAACAGGTGACGACGGTAGTTCAGTACTCTCGGCAACAACCTGTAAAGACTATTCAACTTCAAGCAGAAATTAAAACTATCACAAAAGGATTTTTTAAACAAAAAGTATAGGAAAAAGTAGGAAAATACGGATTTTTAGGAGAAAATAGGAAGATGAGGGTCTTCACAAAAAAGTAGGAAAATTAGGACCGAAGGCTGCAGATATTGCACGGGATGAAGGTATACCACTGTAATTTCTTTAAACACATTTATAAACTTTTTTTGTAACACTTTACAAATACAACACTTTTAGTTGGAAATAATAAACGCGTAAACAAACAATTTCATAAACTTCCAAACTGTCATTTAGGTGCTTATAAAATGTCTGTTTATGTTTATGATTTCTCACGCGTGTTCAAGTGTTTTTAAAGTGTTACAGAAACTTTCAATACTATAAAGACGATACAAGAAATTTCTAATCAAACGTGTTTATTATTTCCAATTAAACGTCTTTCAATGTTTATAAATTGTTATAGAAGAGTGTTTATAAATGTGTTTAGATGATTTATAGTGTATACTACTGAACAATTTATATTTATTTCGAAACATAGAGTTTATGGTGACAAAAGAAATCCGTTCTTCCATACAAGGAGCAATATCCCCTCATTGTTTCTTGTTTTGATATCACCAAGCCACATTTTCTAGAAATTTTCATTTATTGATAACTGCATGTTTCGTGAAAGATAGTAAAACACTTATCCTAATTGCTCCCCAAATGGCCATTCAAAATCACCCCATGTCATTTAATATACAGATGTCTTTTCTCAAACTTGAGACAAACACCATGGGGAACTATTAGTTAATGACAGTTTCAACCATAATGGTTTTTGCATGAAAATAAAAATAAAACGGTTTCTGATTAAAAAAAAAATGTATTTTGAATTTCATCGGGTTCTATTTTTGTAGAAGCACAAGATCACCTTAGTTCGCTTCATGATTATATGTATAGTCTAAGTTTTAGATTGTTCTCCTGTTTACCTTAATCCTAATTAGACTAGGTGTGAGTTTCGACACTTAAACAAGCTTTATCGCTACGATCGCAGCTCGCTTCGCTCGGGATTGGGGTAAATTAAAGAGCAGTCTATAACATAAAACTAGATAATACGGTAAGTAGAACAGAATTAAAATAGCTACAGAGTTTTTATTCTGCCAACAGAGGACATCGGGTATATGAAAATCTTTAAGGTCACCGTGGTGTCATCAATAGTTTCAACAAAGGCCACCACATTATCTCACACTTTAGTCACTTGAGTCAATGAGGAAAAGCTTGACAAATACCATAGCCATCTAAAGCTTGAATATAGTCGTTTAATAACCACATTTACTTATTCCAAACCCAAGTGTATAGGGTCGGCATTTAAGTGGTCATCAGCGATTTGGATGGAGGGGTTATCGTTTCTTCATAGATTTAATCAACCTGAAGAAAAATACGAAGTAGTGAACCACTCTTCATTTGGATTTATTAGAAGTGAAAAAAATTAATGAGTTTTTTAAGGAGATTTTTCTCCAAACATTAATGTAGTCTCAGAGAATTCAGATCTTTAGAAATCAAAATGAAAATTCGAGCAAATTTGGTTACGCCGCTGAAGACATTTGAATTTTTTGGTTAGAATGGAATTTATCTCTATTATAATATGTCGTTTTCCTTAGATGATAGTTCTGCTTATCGTTGTCATATCGGATCAACTAGCAATTGGCTTTGTTTTATATTGATTTTCACATATTATTTTCGCATTTTCATTTTTTCACGAATAATGAGGATGCGAGCTAAGATGGATCTACATGTCTTTTACAAGGTAATAGATCAGTTGCTTTGTTGTTACACTGTAAAAAATACTTAACACTTTTATAAACACTTTTCTGTAACACTTCATAAACACTTGAATCCGTTTATCTAGAAATAAACACGTTCACTTAGAAATTCTGTGTATCACCTGTATGATATCAGAAAATCGTGTTTATATCTGGAACACTTCATAAACACTTGAATAACGTTTTCATAAACACGTTGAAGTGTTTAGCTGTTGAAATCATAAACGCGTCACAAACATTTTTATGAAGATCTAAACACTTAAGTGTGAAATAAACACGGAAGTTTGATATCGTGATACACATAATTTCTAACGAAACGTGCTTATGATTTTCAGATAAACGTGCAAAGTGTTTATCAAGTGTTCAGAAAAGTGTTTATGAAAGTGTTCAGTATTTTTACAGTGAAGCCCAGAAATGATAATTCTTATTTTTTTAATGATCTGGATTCACGAATCCACATTATCCCAACAAAAATTATAGAACATAATATGAGGCCGGAAGAAAAGGTAATCAGATTTAAAAAGTTGTAATAACTGTAATTTTTCCACTAATATTAGTTTCCACTGTGGTTTTACCGGCGAAGGTGATCTTTAATTTCACTCCTTGTAACAATTATATAGTGTGAATAAAAAAAAGGAAAAAAATACTAGGTTCACTCTTAAAATCTTAAAGATATATCATAAAAATGATAGTAGGGAATGATAGCAATAGACTTTTACTTTCATTTGTACATTGGTCTTTCGAATTTAGTCAAAGATGAATGCTCACAAATCAATGATATGCAAACAGGTCAAAACTGATTTTGTGTATCATTGGCCATAGCTTTCACAAGGCAACGAGTCATTCATGCACACTGCAAAATCAAAATATTATACAGGGGGTATGATGTAGGTCCTGGTAAATCATTAATTAAATGGACATAAACAAGGTAGATAAATCTACATTGAAATATGGGGACAGTATGATATGCACCTGTTTTGAAATGTGCACAATGTTACTGTATGGAGGTATAGGTCTGTAAATCATTGAAGTAACCAGGTAAAGAAATGTACATTGAAGAATGGGAACATGTTGGATTTGCACCTGTTTTGAGGAACAACAACATATCGTGATTTAAGAACATGTAGCAGGATAAAGTATATTTTCTAAAGTGGTGACTGCTTAGCAGTCAATGTCGTAAAGCTCACAGTAATTAAACAAAATAAAACAATCTGTATAATGTTAATACATCCTGGTTTACTATATGAACTGATCGGGACTTATTTAAAAGTTTAAACCAGTATTCAAAACTTGAAACAGCAATATTCAATTTTTTAACAATAAATATTAAAAATGGAACATTGCTGTTTGAAACTTAAAACAGCTGTTAAAAAGTTCTAAACAATAAATGATCAGTTCAAATAGTAAACAGCGTTATATAAGCCGATTTTACTGTGCATACCAAATTGTTTTTGTCACAAGTTTTAAGTATGCAGTTTGCATAGTTGTTTTGTTATGAAGGCACTTTGGCCATTATCTTGCACACAAACACATAATAAACGAATGTTGAATTGTTTTGGAAAATAAATTGCTGAGCATCATATTATTACTATGGCACTTTATATTAGAATATAGAAAGAAGTGAACATTAAAACCTCAATTATAAAAACGTTTTTCATTTATTTTATTCAAACAGGTGTCTGAATCTTGTGTTTGGACAAATCGACAAATATCACAGATTGTGTTGTATGCTGGAAATGAAAAGGAGGGAAATTCACCCATAGGCAAAACCTCATATACCGCCTAACCTATGCCAGTCGCGACGCCTATACGAGCCACGCGGAAGAACCCGGGTGGGCCTTCGACTCAGCGTTCCGTCTGAAGCCCGAATACTAAAGCGGAAAGTGTGTTTGCTGGGGGCGTATAAAGCTTTGATACTTCATCCATAGTTTTCACTCTTTTCTACTCTTTTAAAGCAAATCGGGATTAAACAAACGATCAATTAGTCGGTACGGAGCCACAGTTTGGGCGTTCCCTGGGGTTGAAAATCTGCTTCGGTTTTAAAACTTCGGCTAATTATTATTTTTTCATCGCGTCTAGGTGTCATAAGCGTCGCCAAGTTTAACGCAGCGACCGGGCAGCTTCGGGCGCTTGTGGCGATGTGGGCAATAAATCGCACATGTTCTTCAACAAGTGGGGTCAGATCTGTCAATTTCATATGAATTGATGTGAAGAAGAAAATGATTTATATTTGAAGGTGCTGAAATGAATTGTGTCACGCTTCATGGCTTATAATGATAAATTGTCGGTTTCTTCGTTGGTCCCCAAACACCTTTCGGGGTAAAGGCGTCACCTGGACAGCGAAAAATACCTATAAAATAATGATATAGATCTAATCGGTGTTTATCTGCCTAACTATTTTACCAAAGTTTGGACTTGGTAAAAGTGAGTATGATTGTAATTTATGTTTTAACTTTCAAATAAGACTCGGCGACTTGTACCTACAATTTAACACTTGTATTTTGTCATATTTTTGATATGTATATTTGGAAATGCAAATGAAATGAAATGAAAATGATATCATTTTGTATTCCTGTGTGTCCCGATGTCGGGCATAATTGTAGGCTTCAATCCCTGAGGATGTGTATATAAACATTTTTCTTGCTTTTTCAAAAACAAAAGATAATAATCTAAAACTGAAATTTATTGTACTTTTCTTGAAAATAAATTGATGTAATATTTTTTTCTTTAGGTTCAGATCGTCCTCCAATATATTTCCAATTACTTTTATGGTTTACTTTTTTCCAAAGTCTCTGCAACTGCATGACAACGATTATCCCACTTCTCAGAATGGTCTTACTATTAACCCACTGCTCAATGTCAATCAAGGTCTGAATGAATTCGGTATAAAAGATTTTTAGAGCATCAGTAATGAACAAACGTGTTGATGGCCAGTCTTACGGCCAAATAAATTATGTTGAATGTGTGCTGCTGCTTCTTCTTCTTCTTCTTCTTCTTCTTCTTCTTCTTCTTCTTCTCTCTCTCTCTTCTTCTTCTTCTTCTTCTTCTTCTTCTTCTTCTTCTTCTTCTTCTTCTTCTTCTTCTTCTTCTTCTTCTTCTTCTTCTTCTTCTTCTTCTTTCTTCTTCTTCTTCTTCTTCTTCTTCTTCTTCTTCTTTCTTCTTTCTTCTTCTTTACTTCTTCTTCTCTTCTTCT
>JZLH01S0001004.1:40834-51250 GCA_001188425.1 Eucidaris tribuloides
AATAATAATAATAATAATAATAATAATAATAATGAAATAATAGAAATAATAATAGTAATAATAACAATAATAATAATTATAATAATAATAATAATAATAATAATAATAATAATAATAATAATAATAATAATAATAATAATAATAATAATAATAAAATATATAAAAATAATAATAATAATAATAATAAAATATAAAAATAATAATAGTAATAATAATAATATTCCTCCAAGCTTGGAGAGCTAGCCTGGGTTTATGCTCTAGCCAGTGTATTGTGGTTCACCTAATATGGCTCTTTAGGTATTTTTGACTGCTCTCAATTACTGACAGTTAAAATTTCATCTGTAGTCTACTGTTTGATTCCGAGTACTGTGATGAAAAGTATAGGTCAGTGACGATATTTACAAGAGTTGGTTATTGTGTGGTCTATAGTTTAGCACACTCCAAAAACTGGGGTGTTAAATTAAACACCAAGGGTGTTGCATGATGGGAATACTGGAAAAGTGTTGATTTTTAACACCCATGGTGTTAAAACTAATGCTCTTGGTGTTTGAAATAATTCATTTGGTGTTAAAATAGCACCCATGGTGTTGAAATTTTACACCTCGTCTGATATTTATATTGTGCAACACCATGAGTGTTAAATTTAGCACCCCAGTTTTTACAGTGTATAGTGACTGGACGAGTTAGGATCGCGTACGTGACAATAAACTGCCATTGGAATTCACATCCACTGTTTTCAGAAATGAAATATGAAAAGAGAGGAACATAAAGCAAGCCAGCTCATGAGTGAACACGATGTTTCATCAATTGAAATTATTCAAGATACAGTGTTTCTCAAAAAAAAATGCACAAGTAAAAGGCGCCCTCTCTGGCAATTGGAAAATACTCTTGTGACATGATGCTTACATCAACGTCAAGGGCATAGTCTCAGCTTTCAAATACCATTTGTTCTGTTCAATTTGCTTGTTTAAACTTCGAGAAATCTTGTAAACAACAAAAGGTTGGAATCACAATTGTGTCACTTTTACGTCACTTTGGTTTTGCCCTTTCTTATTCAAATTAAGATATCTCAAGATTAAAACAGGCAAATTGAACAAAACTAACGTTATTTAAAAGCTAAGACTAAGCAATTGACAATGATGTTAGCAGAATGTCAGAAGAGTATTTTCTAATTGCTAAAGAGGGCAGTTTTCACTTGCACAATTTTTTTAGACACACAGTAGATTGTTTTGTTACTTATTTCAGTGATTTCCTCGAGGATACCATAGTATTCCGTCGTTACTAAAAGTACATAATACTGCATAAAGGTAAGGTCTATGGGAGAACAACGACTGTATACAATTTTATTTGTAAGCTGATTACCATTTCAGAAAAGCATTAATTTGGATTAATTGTTGCTGTTGCCAAACAGGTCTTGCTAAAGATGAGATATTACCTTGTACAACATTAGTTAAAATTATTACCAGATTAAAAGAAATTGTGCATAATAAAAAATGATGCCTATCTTATGGGTAGTTTGTCATGTTTGTAGTTGATCGCGTCTGCCGCTACTTTTGGCACAGGTTTCTCCCAGGTTTGCCAATTCGACTACAATGATTGACAGCTGTAATGTTACTAACGTTTCTGACCCGCAATAACCCCAACTTATAGATTATTCCTATAAGTTTTTTAAAGGTCTAAGTGACCTAAATTTATCGGAAGCAGATTAGTTAACGATAAGTAATAATTGCAAAAGACCGCAAGCAATAAAGGTGTGATTTTTGACAGGACGTCAATATAGCTACAAGTAATATATCAAGAAATAACAGTACGGGGCACGTGTATACCAATTACGTAGCTTTTGTGGCAAGGGGACCTGGACAAAATGAGGGAGCAAAGTGTCCAATATTATCAAAAGGTGATGCTCGAAGCTGTCATTGACCGTGGGCTACGCAACGGCCTACCGGGGGGTTTCGGCCAGAAAATCGCGTTTGATCACGATCGGGTCGCGCGCGACCAATTTGCCGCAAAAATGTTTTGAATGAAAACTTAACCTCGGCGCAACGTCTCTTACAGTTACAACAGTGGAAATTGGGGTGTAAATTTCACAAAATAACAGGAAAAGGTAAAAGTGACTACTAATGAAGTTTTATTCCTCCTTTTTTTCTTTTTAGAAGCATAATAGTTTTCTTTATTTTCATAATTAATTCATATTTTGGTACAATGAATCGTGATGCGTCTGTTGAACTGATTTACGAATTGGTTTGACTCCGATAGCGTGATAAATCCTTAACGTGGAAATTATGAATTACGATCACATGGTTTAAAAAAATACTCTACAGAGTAAATGGAACACAGAGAGTAGCGTTAAAGACAAAACTGAAAATGTTTTGTATTTTTATTTTAATGTGTATGTAATATACAGCTTTTACGAGTAACTACAGAATAATAGTGCATTACCTGTAAGTTTTAAGGTATGTTAAGGTATTTGTTGAAAGGCATCCAAACAACCCGATAATTTTAGTGGCATATGCAGTTACTCTTTAGTTTCTTATGAATTATCATATTTAGTTACATAAATAGAATGGTCCAATTTTATACCCACGATGTTATACTTACTTTATAATACCCTGGCATTGTAGGGCAGATACAAAACATGTATGTAATACACAATTCCTACAAGTTACATTTTTCAACATTTTTTCATACAATACCACCATAACATGCTTTACAATTATTCATGACAGTTCAGTTTATTATGATTATAGGGCGAGGTAGTCATATATAAAAGATAATTGCGATCTCTACATTTTAAGTTGGATTCTAAGTTCGCTTATTGTCGGTATTGTAATTTTTACAAGGTTATGTCTGTTTTTTTCCAATATAGTTATGATAATTATGTTCCTTTGAACAATCAAAGAATATATCCACTTAAGTTTAAACCAAAGTATACATACTTTGATAAAATCCATTTCATTATTCGTGCGCCGTCTATCAGTTTATTACGGCCCGCGCGAACAGCCAACAAAGGTATACTTAGAACAAAAATTCCGTAGACCATGAATCATGTCTTCACTGGTCACATAAAAATGGGGAAGTGAGTCCCTACCTCGTCAACCTATTAAACTATAAAAAGTTGTATTTAGATGTCTGGGGTTTGAAGCATTAAAGTCTTCATGATTTCATAAACAGTCGATAAATAAATAGTCGAACAGCCGCTTAACTAGATTTCAGTTTGTTTGTAAAATTGAGTTTATGCATACCGGCTCGTAAAGCTCGTTCTAAGAAATAGTAAATTGATATATATCATGTTTGTCATGTGAAATTTATATACTGTACCAGTAATTGTAAATGATATTTGTTGTGTTGTTATTGATGAACAAATATTCAAATTCGAAAATGCGACCCTCTCCTAACCTCCACCACACTGTGCATGAGATGAAAATAGAAATACTGCAGCAACTTATCGATGTTAAGATCATATTACATCTGTACAGTCTAAAGTGATTCATTTCAAATTCTTACAAAATAGTAAGATACCGTGTACTAAAAAAATAATATCCTCAGACTGTAAGAAAACAGTATAAGTATAAATAGGCACAAGTTTAAGTTTAATAAATGGTCAACTTTCTGTACTTGTTCTCATTATTGTGTAATGACATTTCGAATATATTTCTGATTATTATAACTTGTTCACAACCAAAAGTATTATATGAATACATTTTCATTTGCCAAATTTTGATATTTTGTAATCAGGTTGCTTGCAGTATTACCATTACATTGTAATTTATAGAATTTTTTTGATGTATACAAGTACTATGCAATTTCATTGATGAATGACTTATAATCCTCTATATAGTCGTTGTTATGAATGTACTATATTGGACATTATTTTGGATATGGAAATAAATCAATGAAATAAAATAACTGAATATCATAATGCAACAATGTGATAATGACATTTTTGTATAATCGTCATAATTAAAGAGAGTCTGGTGTTTGCTTTGTATTGTTCCTGATGTTAGTTAAGGGGGGGGGGGGAGGTGTAACTCAAAATGGTACTAGTAAAACCCCGTGTCAACAAGCACAGCAAAACGAGACATTGGAAGTTGTCAAGGCAATATATGTCACGACCGCTATTTAGGAAGAGTTAAGTGAACTCTGACTATTAACTATGCAAAATTAGGACTTCTATATTGTTTCAGGTGTGCTTGTTACATTATTGGTGTCCAGATTTGCTGTCTACGGCAAGTTATCGGGTGCGTTTTCCGTCGAATGTCATTTATTAATTGCAATCAGAAAATAAACAAAAACGATACATTGAATCTACAGAAAATGATATACCCAAATGTCAGCTCGGTAGCATAATGTGGATCTTTTGATTTGAAACTAGACCCCTCTCAAGGATGTTGTATAGTATGCTTTAAAGGGGAACTTCCAAAAGAAATTGACTGCACCTCTTAAATCAAGAAATAGAATCAAGTGCCTGGTCTGTTTGATTGTAGATGCTTATTATAGAATCTTAGCTTGAACGAGAAAGTAAAGTCTCTACGATGATGGGCATTTCTACCGGTGTTTAGAGTATAGAGGAGTATTTAAAAGGACCAAAATTAGGCATCAACGAACTTGTAAACATTTACACCCAGTGACATTTATATGAAATATTTAGAGATTCCAATATAGATGTTCATCAAAAACCACTTTGATGTTTATAGTTATCACTGTTCGAATTAACGGAAGTTTCAAGAAGTTCTGGGTAAAGTCGTGAAAGAGATTATAAAAACTTCACTTTGTATAATGAATCATGCATTTGTAAAACGTAAATCTATACACCGAGAAAACGCACCGTCAAATTTCCCCTGGTCATTTATTTTCTGTGTAATTGTATCAATTTCCCAGGAATGTGGCGATTTCACTCGCCATGCAATTACTTTTTCTACATATGTAAAAAAAACAATAAATAAACTAGACACCCGAGTAAGATTAACAAAATCGTGTTTTGTATACCGATTAACCGATCACTCTGGTAAATTTTGCTCCGTTTTAGAATGATACAATATACACGGAGTTTTGTGAGTGTACCAAATAATGACAAAAACTAGTCCACGCACTGATCAGATCTTACCTTCACGGGATGCAGATAGCCATTGGCCTTGAGTCTATGGTGCTTATCTGCGTTGACGCCGCATCCCCCGGCATCCTCCGCGCCGCCGCTGACCGCCGACTGGTCCCCGTCCAAGGTCCTCATCAGATGGGATATATACGTGGTGGCCAGGACCAGGACGTCTAGCTTCGAGAGCTTGGTATCGGGTGGGACCGAAGGAAGAGACCGCTGTAGTTCCAGGAACGCATCTCGGAGCGTCTTCACACGCGACCGTTCTCGGGCGGCGTTGCACGGATCGTTCGCATCGTACGGATCGCCGGGAGTGCCACCATTTGTCGCCGCAGCGTTGGTGACGCCTTTCGGGTGACCGTTGGTGCGATTTGTGCTACCACTTGGGCGACCGCGCCCTCGCTTCGGCTTCACAACCGGCGTCGCATCCCCACCAGCAACGCCGTCGTCACCCGACGAATTTGACGATGAGCTTGTCTCCGGTTTCGCGCCCAATTTGTCGGCGTTTCTCTTTCGGCCACGTCTGCTGGCAGGTTTAATGTTCTCCTGTTTTCCGTCGCCCGCTCCGCCCAGGATCGGCGAGAGCTCTGCCAGCTGACTGATATCCAACGGGGAGTCTAGGGTCAGACTATCAACGTAATTACTCCCTGTGTCTTGACACTTCGACATTTTTCTTTCGTTATCTCGATCCGCTTCAAAATCAGAAATCTAACTACTTTGTCTTTTTACCCCTTCTGTCTTTCTTTATCTCACGTATGGAACGCTCGACAGGCTACTTTGTTAAAGACTCCTAAATGACGCAGTCAGACGAGTTCTATCTTATCTTGAAAACAGTGGTGAGTAAAATGATTGCATCGCCACCTTTTTCACCTCCGTCCCACTGTAGGTCTCCCGGCGAGTAATGCCTTTGGAATCAGTTACGATAGGATATGTGCGATATCGATAACCAAGCACGGATTAGACCAATATATCAAAAACAATCTGGCAGCTACTTTCTCGTTATTTGATTAATGCTCCGCCACAAAACCTCAATCCAACTGGAATAAATGGAAGCGTGTCTGTCAATACATCAATACGACACAGTTTGCTCCGCGTCCATTTCAAAGTTCTGATCTCGAAATGGACATTAATTCTTGAAAGTTGGCGGAAAGTTGTCTGACAATGTAAGAATTACTTTATGTGAAAAGTTGGAAATATATTTCGAAGATAAATTAAAGAGCACGCGCTAACGGCGTATCATTGTCTAGGAACACTATGATTTACAGTTTTGGTGAAGGAAGAAGATTCGTGGTGATTTAGAGAGGACTCCGTGACTTTCCTCAACCACGATTGGTCAGATCAGTTCACGTGTTCAACCAATAAGCATGCGATATTGAGGAATTCAATATCAGCAAAGGAGCACAAGTGATTTAGGTGGTAAACAATACACAACACCTTGTAAGTATGCTAATGCTATAATCGTTATTTTTCCATTATTACATTATAATCTCCATATCGTTTGATTACATAAGTTACAAATGAAAGAAGTTTATCCCTCAAGCACGAATTGCAATCAGCATATCGGTGGTCTTAACCCCAAAATTATACTTAAAGTAATCGGTGACGAAATTACCGAACTGTCCATCGTCACCACCTTATATCGTACCGTCATCAAATCGAAAACTGATAATTAAACGAGTTATACAGCGTTTATTGCTTTCGAAGTTATTGCTTATAGTTCTTATGTATAGTATTGACCTAATGTCCTCTCTGTCAGGTGATAGTATTATACCATAAAAATAGTACTCAATTTGCAGGAAAAACTTTTTTAATGCAATGAAATGACACGGGTTAAAGGAACACTGTAACCTCTCCTACCGGCGCATTCTCTCTTTGTTCCCCCTTCTCCTTCCTTCTGTGTTTATGCCTCCGCAACTAAGTTGCCGGAGGCATAATGTTTTCGGGTTGTCCGTCCGTCCGTTACCGGTTCTCGTTACCGCGATAACTTAAGAACAGCTAATCGGATTTTGATGAAACTAGGACCAAGTATGTACTATGGGGCAACAATGAACTGATTAGATTTTGGAGCTGAAAGGTCAAAGGTCAAAGTTCACAGGGCCTAAACAAAATCTGAGTTGGGCTCATTACTGTGATAAGTTCAGAATGGTTTATTGGATTTTGATGTAACTTGGGTGAAGTATTTATTATAAGGCACCAATGAACTGATTGAATTTTGGAGCTGAAAGGTCAAAGGTCACATGGCCTAAAATATATCAGATTTGGGCTCGTTACCGTGATAACTTGAGTACGGCCAATTGGATTTTGATGTAACTTGGGTGAAGTATGTGTTATAAGGCGCTAATAAACTGATCAGATTTTGGAGCAGAACGGTCAAAGGTCAAAGGTCAACGCGCCTAAAATATGTCTGATTTGGGCTCATTACTGTGATAAGTTCAGAACGGCTGATTGGATTTTGATGTACTGGGTGAAGCATGTATTATGAGGCATCAATGAATTGGTTAAATTTTGAAGCTGAAAGGTCAAAGGCCAAAGGTCACAGGGCCCAAAATATATCTAATTTGGGCTCGTTATCACAATAACGGCTGGTCGGATTTTGATGTAACTTGGGTGAAGTATGTATTATGAGGCACCAATGAATTGATTAGATTTTGAAGCTGAAAGGTCAGAGGTCAAAGGTCACAAGGCCTCATACATGTCCGAATTGGGCTCATTGTCGTGATAATTTAAGAACTGCTTTTCGGATTTTACTGTAACTTGGTCAAAGGTCACATGGGCTTATTCTTCTTATTGGTCTTGTTACCATGGTAACTTTAGGCTGTTCAAATTACATCCGGTGGATGGGAGTGCAAACTGCGGAGGCATACCCATCGCCTGCGCGCAGTCGAACTGCTCTAGTTTTTTCTTTGTTCCTTCTTTCCATATTTGTTGTTTCAGATTCCTGTTTTGCCTTCTTCATCGTTTTCTTCTTTCTTCCTTTCATTCATTCATTCTTCTTTCTTCCTTTCATTCATTCATTCTTTCTTTCTTCCTCCCTTCCTTTTATTCATTCATTCATTCATTCATTCTATCTATCTTTGTTTGTTTTTCTTTCGTTTTCATTGGTTCTTTTAAGTGAGATTACAATTTGCAGCGGCAGCAATGACTAATTGATGTGGAGTGGACAATAACAATTTCTCTAAAAAAAAATGTCTTTTTTTCATTTTTCTTGCTAGCACTGGGATGATATTTCGATGAAAATTGAACGATTGTGGTCCGTGGGCATGCGTGTGTATGTGCGCGCGCGTGTGTGTGTAGGTGTGTGTGAGTGTGTGTGTGTGTGTGTGTGTGTGTGTGTGTGTGTGTGTGTGTGTGTGTGTGTGTGTGTGTGTGTGTGTGTGTGTGTGTGTGTGTGTGTGTGTGTGTGTGTGTGTCGTGTAGTGTAGTGTAGTGTGTGTGTGTGTGTGTGTGTGTGTGTGTGTGTGTGTGTGTGTGTGTGTGTGTGTGTGTGTGTGTGTGTGTGTGTGTGTGTGTGTGTGTGTGTGTGTGTGTCGTGCGTTCGTGTGGTGAGTGTGTGTATGTTATTCTGTGTGTTGAGTGCGTGCGGCGTGTGTGCGCGTGGTGTGTTTTTGCGTGCTGTTGTGTGGAGTGTGAGTGTTTTTGTGTAGTGTGTGTGTATGTGTGCGTTGAGTGTGTGTGTTTGCGGTGCTGTGTGTGTGTTAATGGTGTGTGTAGGTGATACTGTTTGTGTGCGCGTCTTTTCGTGCGTCTAGTAGTAGGGTAGTAGTTCTTGGTAGAAGTAAAAGCAAAAGTAATAGTAGTAGTAGCAGTAGTAGATATTAGTAACAGTAGTAGCAGTAGTAGTAAGGCTAGTAAGTATTAGTAGTAATAGTTGTAGTAGTATTATAGGGATGGAGAGTATCTATGAAAAAGTGACAGTACAAATGCAATACCATACAGATGGCTCAATGCTGAAATGATATTAGCATCCTTGATAAGATATGTTAGCTTTAAACATTTCTGATAAATATAGTGGACCATTTATTGCACTTTTCAGAGATAAATTATATGACATAACTGCACTTAAGAGTCATTAGAACTGGATGAGTTGATATATGGCTCAATTCTGTATATCAAGACATACATCGCTCATATTTTTATGAAATGAGAATGATTTATTATGATTTATAAGGATCAAATGTGCTGTAAGTTTGAGGTTATGTTTCGCTATCGTACGTTGATATTGAAGAATTCTGAATAACATGAACGTCAAATTTCAAAGCGTCGTATTGGTGTGGTGCGTCATACATATACTTTCTGATAAAGATAATGCTCTCAAGGGCAAAAATTTTAACGTTATGTTAGGTGCATTTATAGGCAGCAAATTTTGGTATAATGAGCCCATCCGGTTCCAACGTCTATATTTCCACAGCTGGATGAATTAATCTTGATTCTAAAAGCGGTAAATCTACTTGGTTAGTTCAAGAAAATAGCAAGCTGTTAAAATTAAATTACACGCATGGCAGTCGGTATGTGAGAGGAACTGCACTCAGGGATTTTACATCCAGTGTTAAATTCATGGTGGTTGTTCAACAACCATTGGTTGTAATTATACGCACATTCTATTTTTTAACATCAACAATAGTTTGTGTTATATTCAAACTCCATTTGTGTATTTTAACACCTGAGCGTGCGGTGTTTTTGGGCAATACTGACTGGTGTTGTTTTTGATCACCGTAGTTTTTGACAGTGTATTTAAGACATTCGAAGCGTGTATGAATAAAATGGAGATTTAAAATACACAGTGTTCATGTTTAAACACTCTAAAGAAGGTTTACCCCTCACATCAAGTAGGGTTTTAATCAAGGGCGGACAAGAGAGAAAGGTATAAATGAATAGTTTGGCGAAAATTCACCAAAAGAATAAGCGCAGAGGTATAAAGTTTCAATAGTTTATTAAATTTTGTTGACGTCACATCGAGCAGCTTTCCTGTAATGTATGTCAATGTAATATAAATTTCAGATAAACTGACATTTTGTTAATGGTTTAGGATATTGAATGGGTGTTTTTCATATACGAGCCTGTATGAAACTAATTTCTGATAATTAGCATGTATATAGATTGCACAGGTAAAATAATTTTCACATTTCTGAGAAATCGGCACTTTATGGAATTATATCACCTGATTAGGGAGCTGCCTGCATGTGACGTAAACAAACTTTTAAAAATATAAACGTCATAATCCGTTATTCTTTGAATGGATTTTCGTCAAATCGCTTCAATGATATGTTTGTTCTCAATTTTTCCTGATTTTATTAAAAATTACTGACTTCAAGGTGAACTTTACC
>JZLH01S0001016.1:25511-37710 GCA_001188425.1 Eucidaris tribuloides
GTCTATTTTGATTAAAATATGGATTATTATTATTATTATTATTATTATTATTATTATTATTATTATTATTATTATTATTATTATTATTATTGTGATGTGTGCATGAACTGATTTCATTTGTGTTGTATACATCTATCTCTCTTTTCCACAGGACAAGAGGGATGACCTGACCCTTGGACTGAAGTCCACGTCCATCTTGATGGGAGAGAACACCAAGCCATGGCTGACAGGGTTTGGTGCCATCATGATTGGTTGCCTGACGTTGTCTGGTATCAATGCTGAACAGACGCTCCCCTTCTACCTGGCCGTTGGACTCACTGCAGCTCATCTAGGTAGTCAGGTAGGAAAGCAAATAAGTTGTTATTGGTCTT
Organism: Eucidaris tribuloides; assembly: GCA_001188425.1. NCBI lineage: Eukaryota > Metazoa > Echinodermata > Echinoidea > Cidaroida > Cidaridae > Eucidaris > Eucidaris tribuloides. The sequence goes on from JZLH01S0001016.1 coordinate 25,883, forward strand.
TAAAAAATCATATCAAATATTATAATTTGTGATGTTATTAACCTCAAATCAATGCTTGTTTGTAAGTTGTTGGTATATATTGTATACATTTTATATGAAGTTGAATTTAAATTTGAATTAATAACAAAAAAACTCAGGATTATTATCCAAGTGAATAGAGTTCAAGATAACATTATAGCATGTGGATAATAATGAAATATTTGTACTCGCATTCACTGGATCACAGTGCATAAATGAGAGTATACAAGATATCTGTCAACATACGAACAAGTTAAGAGATATTGCTCAAGTGATAAAAATACCATTCAATTAGTGGTCATTTTACTGTTGTGTCAATTAGTGGTCATTTTACTATTGTGCCATCGCCAGGAATGCACCACACCAGAGCCTTGCTTATTGAATTCAAAACTCCCTCGTGTGCCAGCAGATTATGTTTATATAAGGTGTGGCATCTAACAATATTGCAATTCATACAACATTTTTGAACAGTTTGCAGCTCAATATCAGCAACTCTCTTAGCTTCATTTATCTGAAGATGTTGAAAATGATTTGATTTGGCATAACACACATTTTCTACAAACCTCAAAACAAGATATCTCATCCACCTCATATATGGAGGTATGTTGATAATTTATTTCACCTTTCATAAAGAGGAAGTACCCTGGGAACAATTTCCCATTCTTCCATAATGATGCTGTCATGAATGTCTAACAATTCATCGACCTTTTCTTTACCTTAATAACTTCATGTCATGTACATTTTATGTTTATTTTCTTACATTAGATCTGGACAGTTGACATCAACAATCCAGAGGACTGCTGGAACAAATTCCGTTCCAACAAGCGACTGGGGTTCATTATCCTAGCAGGCATCATCGCTGGCACTCTTGCCAAAGTCAAACAGGATAAGGAGGAAGAGGAAACCACTCAAACTTCCATGACTGCACAGGATACTTGATCCCATGTCCATATGTAACTGTGGTGCTAGTACATGTATCTATTTTACCCATTGTCGATGGGTATTGGATGTGCTCTGTGTTAACTCTATGATCTTTCCAGAATCTCGAAGGCAACAGGTTAAGAAACTTCAGTCCATCTTGGAAGAGATTTAAATAGGTGATGAGTGGCTTATCACATTGGCAGGCAATCATAGCTGGCACTCTTGCCAAAGTCAAATGAGTTGAAGAAACAAAGGAAAACAGAAAACATAATTCTAGCACCACATGCGATACTTAAAGGCAAAGTTCACCCTGACATCAAGATGGTTTTAATCACAGCAGATCAATGAGAGAAACATATTAATGAAAGTTTGGCGCAAATCCGCCAAAGAATAACAGAGTTATGAGGTTTCAAAGTTTTAAATTTGTGACGTCACATGCGAGCAGCTACCCATATGTCATGCGATATAAATTCCATAAAATGCCATTTTTAATGGTTCATGATAATTGAATGGGCTTTTTTTCATAGAAGCATGTATGAAATAATGTTTCTGATCATATATTGAATGCACAGGTAAAATCATTTTCAATTTTCTGAGAAAACAGCACTTTTATGGAATTTATATCGCATGACATATGGGGAGCTGCTCGCATGTGACGTCACAAATTTAAATCTTTGAAACCTTATAACTCTGTTATTCTTTGGTGGATTTGCGCCAAACTTTCATTAATACGTTTCTCTCACTGTTCTGCTTTTATTAAAACCAACTTGATGTCAGGGTGAACCTTGCTTTTAAATCTGTCTCCTCTGTGGTACCAAGAATCTTCAGTCTCTTGTGGAAGAGGTTCCAAGAAGTGACTGGCACTGTACATGTAGCAGATTCTCTTGCCAAGGAGAAGGGAAATGAAAGTAATTCAGTGATAGCACGAGATGCATATTCTTGTTGCCTATAAACTGTAGTGCAGTACCCATGTTATAAAACTTCAGTACCCATAGGAAACGGAAAACTGAATCTGGGGAGTGGCCCATGTAACCACTGCATTTGCGTGTATTGAGCAAGTTCTTAAATTCAATAACCCACTGGCCAAACAAAGTTTGAAGGGGTATACGATACTAAATGCAAAATGATTATAACCCTTGCAGCAGGCAAAATGTATGTGTCATAATCTATTGTATTGTTAAGAGTGGAAAGTGTAAATTTGAAATTCTAAAACCTGGCAGTTAGTAACAAATTTTTTAATTAATTCTATTTCCATCACATTTTATCTTTTTTGAAGCAGGTTTCCCTGACACAAAAGATCTATCCACGCAGAAAAAAAGGTGTGTGGTGTTGTGGGGGGGGGGGGGGAACATTTCCCCCCATCCTCCTTGATTTTCCCGTAGTGCAATATTTGAAAAGTTGACATAGTGGATTAGCCACTAACCGAATGAATACACAATTGCATTAGCCATTATTGTAGATATTAATAAAACCTCAAACCTGAGCTGCAAATTGCAAGCTGGACAGTGGCAATTTTGTGGCAATTTATTTGTATTTTGTATTTTGTGCCTTCTTCGCCCATGGTTCCATGGTGTAAAATAGCACTAAGCACTCAGTAAATGATTTGACTAGCCTAGCCAGACTATGGTGCTGTCCAACTCCCCGAGATCAAAAGTGGGACTAGTCATGTCCATGTCTTGTCACTAAGGGTGCGCCCTGTTAAAAAGCTGTAAATGCAACAGGCTGTAACTAAGTGAGTTTGGCCAGCTTGGTCACTAGTCCCAACATGGCGACTGGTTTTGCGTGATGGCAGCAGAACATTTGATGCTTCACGTCCAAACATAAATTTTAGGGTCCCTATGGAAAATAAATGTTAAGTAAAAATTAAATTGTCTCCAACGGGTTAAGCACATCGTCACATGACTTTGAGGCCCCATGTTGTGGCCTACTTGAAAGCATGTTGACCAAAGAGTCTTTTACTATTATTTCTAACGTACCCAAATAGAAATGTCAATGGTGAGAAAAGGTGAACATAAGCATTTTTGTTAATAGGTTCAGTCCGAATGTAGAAGGGTTGCTATTTTAGATCTCAATATTAATATTGGCTGCCAAAGATCTCAATGTACAGGGCATCTCAAAAATTTTGTTGCAAATGAACAGCATTCTCATTGGCAAATTAGAAATCTGTAATGACATGATGATTACATAACATGCAAAGGGGTGTGTCTTGACTTTTAATTGCCGTTTTGTTTAATTTGCTTGTTTTAAATAACTGGCAGATAATGTTGTTAACAGTGAAAGGGTGAAGTAAACAATTTTGCCAATTTTTACTTGGGAAGAAGAACAAGATACATATCATGGCACGAATTGTGATTTTACGCTTTTCGTTGTTAACTAAGTAACTAAACATATCCGCTGAGATTAAAATAAGCAAAATAAGAACAGAACAAATGGCACTTCAAAGCTAAGACTAATGCCAGCTTTGACATTGATGTAAGCAGTGTTTTCTAATTGCCAAAGAGGGCACTTTTCACTTGGCGCAATTTTTTTTTGAGACATGCTGTAATGTGTTTACATTACACATGATATACATGATACACCTCATAAACCAAAAGTAGTGCGTAGTGTGTAGTGCATGTACGTCTCATGTGATCTTTTGGGCATAAGATCATGGTGCACAGGGGCATACATGTGGTGTCTGACATCGCAAATCAAAATGATCTTGGTAAAATGTAAGAATCATTAAAATTAGGGGGGGAGAGAACGGCATATGAGAGCGTGCTGATTTATTGAAATAAAAATGACTGGGTTACAATGTTTGGATTTTGATCTGATTAAAAAATGATCAGATTTTATATAAGATATCAATTGATTTATTTTACTGCAATTTGAAATATACAATCTCTTTTGTATGTGTACATTGAACTAAATGAATAAATAATTATGAATGTAGTGGTAATGCTTCATTTTATTGGAGCATCTTTACGTGGTATATTTTCATGTTTGAATTGAGAATTTGCTTGTGTGTGATAAAGAAAATGATGATCCATGATCTCAACCAATATGCACTTGTTTCCTGTTATATCTCACACAGTATTAAAGGTTAGTAAAATGATTGGGAAACTTGAAAATGCTCAAATAATCAAAATGAGTATGAAATATTATACCAACCTATAGCACGCAGATGGAGTGGATATCCCAGGCTGGAATGATTTGTTTCTAAATTGTTACTTAAGGAGAATCAAGCATGAACATACTAGTATTTTAATTTTATCGGGGCAGCGATAAAAATAGGACGGCCATAGAGAGCGACCACAGCAGGTTTACGCGCCACCCGGGGATATTGACATTAAGGATTTAGAAATGAGTCAACAGTTTGACTACAAGATTTTCAAAGGAGAATCCTTGCATTGTTTACTTGAATTCTAGAAGTAGTTTCAGCCGCAAGTTGATGGACTCCCCAATCCCATGTCATCTTACACTGTAAGTATTGACTGTCAAAAAATGAGACTTTTGTTCGTCATAGCTGGGGTGGCTTTCCAAGAATATCTTCCATCTCTTTTATCAGGAACGCCTTTAAAACCTAGATTATTTGCATGCATCTTTTTGCTTGTGTTCTAGAAGCCCCCAGGTATGGCACACTCACATTCTCGAAATTAAACATGTCTATATTAATAACATACATACTCAGCAGATGGCAACAAAACACATACACAAATACACATACCAACAACCAGTACCTTGTAGGGTAGAATATGACATTTGTGGGTGATTTTGAAGTTTGAATGTCTGAATATCCAGGTGTGTGTGTCCTGTATGTCCGCAGGTGTATGCGTGGGTGTTTTGTGTATAGTGTGCTACATTGTGGTAAATAAACATTGTGGTAGAACATGACATTGTGGGGTTTATGTTAACATTATGGGTTAACCCACAATGATTCACCGGCCCACCTTGTTAACATTGTGGGTTGATATAGAAGTGTGATTACAACAAAACAAAAATCCGTGGGGGTGATTTTTTTTGGCTAACCAGCTATAAGTGCCCCTCTACAAGCAATAGTTTTTATTACATTATGGGGATAAGTCCTGCAATGTTAAAATCGTCCATGTCATGTTCTACCTCACATCACACCATAATATAGCTCTGGTGGGAGGTACATGTTAAAAAAGATGAGTATTCTTATCTATGGCATTTCTTTAATTTCAGGAAAAAGCTGTAGTGGGTTTATTGGCAATTATTTGGTTGTGATCGAGAAGCCCCCCAAGCTATGTTGCATACTATGTTCTCCTAAACCGCAATCAAGTCTATAGTGTAAACATTGGAAATAATGTTTTTTTCTTGGCCAAGATGTAATATGGTAATAGGTAATAATTTTGGAATAACATGAAGATCAGTACAATTCAACGTATTTAGTCCCAGAACCTCCATGTAAGATTGAACTGGATGCAAGCTAAAAAAAAGGTACCTCATATCTTGGATATACCAAAATAAAATGGGCCATGATTATTTCAGCAAGATACGCTCGCAGTCCTTGTGTAAGGCCTTTGTCCTGAAGAATCAACGCCATTTGTGGGTCATGTCCGCCATAAGTTACATGTAAGGGAGTAACCCTTCCCCGCCAGTCCCCCTAGTTGTAAAAGTAGAAATTTGGCCGGGGGATTAATTGTTCAGAACAGGCTTGCAGATTAGGGGTAAGTACATGTATTTTCGCATGTTTTCAATTTGTGGACAATCAAAAGTGTAGAGAACACCACGGGAGAACAATGCTGCTCTGCAGCTAGCGCACACATTTTTAACACTTTGGGTGCTATTGACGCCATATACGGCATCGAGAAGACAGTGCAGTTCCATACTTTTTATTTCAATGACAAAACGTCACAAGTTTCTACTAATGATATTCTTGTAAAATGAAGACACATTGAACGGCAACAAATGAGTTAAAAATTTCTTGTCTCGACACCCTATTTGACCTTTTACAGAAAAAGCGTAGCAATCTTGAATGGTTATACAAGTAAGTCCAAAACAACCCAGCACCCAAAGTGTTAATACCAAACAGAAAGTTGTGGCAAAAATATTTGCTGATGTTTGTTTTAGCATTGGTGTGCACAAAAGTTTGTGAAAATTTCCACATCGTGAAATATTCCAAGTTTACAGTAGTTTGATGAAACCAAGTCAGCTGCTAGGAATGTTAGTGTAATTAAACTTCTAAACGGACACATATCGTCGCACGGCTGGCATTAGCCATTAGCAAAATGTACTAAGCGAAGGGAGTTAACAGTCCGCTGGCAGAGAGGTCGCGCAAAGTCAAAACAGATGGGCATTAACTGTAAATTGACTCTAATGGAAAACGCATATGGCTTAATTCCAGTATTACCCCTTAACGTACTTGATAGAAGGATCTAAAAGATCACAATATTTTTAATTTCATGTGGATAAACCAATGGTTGATCACTTACAGCAATTTAACTGTTAACACCCTTCTGCTTAGAGCACTTGCAAACGCCCTTACTGCAGCGGACTGTTAACGCCCTTTCTGCTTAGAGCATGTTGCTGACGACATCTGAACAGGACATGTTCTCACTACAACAATAAGATTAAAGAAGCACATAGTATAATTCATTCAAATAGGAAATAACTTTCCATTTTATTAATGCAAACTTGCATACAGTCGTTATTTTTAAGTAGTGGTATGTTTATAAGAAACAGAATTTTTTAATTTCGCCTAGTATTAACACACAACTTTACACCAAATACTGAGCATTTTAGAGTTTGTGCAAGTCGTTCATAATGTTATCATGCAGTGGTTCATAATGTTATCAGTGAAAAATCCAAAAGAAAGGAGACATGACGAAAAAAAGTCTGCTTGTTCATAATTCCCAAACCCTGTAATGCATGCAAATATTCTTCGGCAACATTCATTGATTACATTCATTAAAACATTCATAACTTCATTCACATTCAAATATGTACACACCCAATGAGAATTGTATATTATTCTTTAAAAAAAACAATTACCTAGGTACTTCTCATTGAATTGCTGCATTTCGAGTCGCGTGCAGCTTATGACACCACTGGGGAAATAAATAGGCCATATACAAATGGAATATAAAATAAAGGAACATACAAACTTACAGTACAAATGTGTACTGCAAAGTACACTAGTACTTGTTTCAAATTAATGAAATGTGTGTAACTGGCTGTGGTACTACATGGTACATTGATTTTGACATAGAGCTGGGGTTGCAACTTGAAAGAAAAGATATAAATTTTTAATAACAGACAATACATATGCCTGTAACCTTAAGGTCGCTCTTGCCACAAAATGAAACAATCTAATTTCAAAACTTGATAGTGTATGAATAGCTTCTCCATTGAACATTATTTTGTGAAGTATGCCCCCGACATAAACAAACAACAAGAAAGTTGTCAGTTTTTTCCTCTAACGTTGAATAACTTTAGGGATGTAGAATTAAATAAGAAAATGATGTATGCTTTATGAATATCTTCTACGAACTTTTGAGGTTGTCCTTTCTTACATACTCTGGAAAATATATAACTATGAAAGTGATGATACTTTATGGTTTAATATTTAACACTAATTCCTTAAACACAAATGGACTGTCTGTAAGGGAGATAACTGTGTGAAAGAATCTTATATTTGGAAACGCTGCCACTTTTTGAATATTTTCCTCTGATGTTCTAATGATGGATCTCATAAATACAGTGGGTAACAATTTCTTTTAAGCCCCCTTTCAATTCTGTCTGAAAGCCTTGTGTTGAATGCATTGGTAAAATTCCACCACTATCTGAGCCTGCACGATAGATATTCAAACTTTACTGGCAGCATACAAATATTTCCAACACCTCAAACGTGAGATGTGTAGATCAGCAAATGCGAACTCGGAACACAAGTTGACAAATTCATATAACTTGAAGTAAACATCAAAATGAATTATCTGTTTCGCTGAAAATTCATGTGAGTATCGATTGTTGCTTAAAAAAGGAGAGTTTATAACACAAGGCAATAGTGGTACATTTCACAATGAGGGAGTTTGGAAATATGTGTAATGATATCGCCACAGAATAAGAATTAAACCTCTCGCTGACATCACATGCCACTATTTGATGATGACATGTTTATTCAAAAATTTCCTGTTACGATAAATCTATATGATATACAGATAATCTATAAGATGAAAAACAAAGATTTGGAGTGGCAACATAGGTTTCGAATAACATCCAAATCACTAAAATATTTGGCAAGGGGCAAAAATGAGACATAGTGGAAGGCAGTGTATGTGACAATTTACGCAATGTTTCCCTTTTTGTTTTTTTTTATGAGTTGCACCTCGTGACTTTTTTGTAAAACGCAAAAAAACATGTACATGAAACCTGAGTTTAAAGAAAAATGTGACACAAACAGTTAATGAGGTTTTGAAAAGGCTGAACTAAAGCTTTTAAAAATATCAGTAAAATAAAACAAATAATAATCAGATGTAGACCTCAGACAACATGTTTTTTGGCAGTTTTCAAGAAAAAAATATTTGAACTTTTCATTGATACACAAGAGTGAAAAATTGACAAATTCAAAATAAGATGGAAAAAAGGCAAAGAATATCAAGAAATGAAAAATTAGAATTGAAAATAGCAAAACCCTGACAACAGAGAAATGCAGGTACAGTATATAATAAATCAAAAGTATTGTTATAACACTCCTTGATTTGATTTGATAACGAATAAAAACTCTATTATCTAATTTGAACGAAAAACTTAACGAGTCAGCAATAATGCTGCTCTGTGTTTTTGCTGTTAGCTCAAACAAAAAATGTTAACATAAGTATCAGTATAAATTTATTATGTTTCTTCTACAACATGAAACAAGTTACAAACCATTTTCAAAGCTATTTCCAATTTTGTCACAATGCCCTTTTCAGGCGTAATGAGTAGCAAACACTGGACTACACATAATGTCATGGTAACAGATAGTAATATATATGGTGAACTGACTTTTAAAACTCTCAAAATCTTTGGTACATAATTGCAAGTTTTAAAAAATTAAGAATATGTAACAACTCTGACAGGTCAGCGATATTTTTTATTTTAATTTTTTAATTTTTTGGGGTGTTGTTGTTGGTTCTTTTGCGGGAATATTCAAATGTAATTAGGAAAAACACACACATGAATAAAATGGATAGCTTGATACACTAATAACTGCACAAAAAGCATATGAATGGTCACAGTCTTTTCTTTTGCATATTTAACATTAACATAAATGTCAAATTTTAACAAAAATGTTGGGTCTATCTTGGCCTAGACATAAAGAAAATGACGGTTACGGATAACTCCATGATAATAAGCCCAAATTTCTGAGTGCAATTAGGTGCTGTAAACTCTGGCAGATAGAAGACTACAACAAGAAATTTTTTTGTGAACATTTGGGAAGCATTTTAACCCCAAAGTTCAATTTTCAGATAACTTTGTTGCTTAAACTCTGCATAGAGACTACTACAGAGATTTTTTGGTACATTGGAAATCAGTTTAACCCCCAAAGAGTTCAATTTCATCGATAAACTTTGTTTGTTTACGCTCCTCACGACAATGTGAGAAGGATAACACTAACAGCAGCAAACACATTTGTGGCAAGATATGCATTTCATGACCAAATCGGAATTATACGTAAAGGCTTGAGTCAACCACCAGAAGTTTTTTCTAGTTCATTTTCAAACACAATGGATAAAGTAGTCTGAAATTAATGCACATAATTCAAAATGTAACATTAACAATTCTGAAACTAGACGCGAATATGCTCCGTTGGGGTCTATGGAAATACACTGTTATTGGCAAAATTAAGTCATTTTCAGCTAGATTGAAAGAGTACATGTGATCGCCCAGAAAAAAAAAGCATGACTGCAGTGCTATAATTGCAAAAGCAAGACAGTTTAAAATTGCAATTGTTGGGGATGGAATTTGTTTTATCATTTTGAATCAAAAAAAAGGATGCTAACAAACATGCATTTCCTTTTTTTTTCAATGGCTCAGAACAGAAAACAGCTAACTGTCCACATAAAACAAACCTTGCTGGCCCTGAGCTAACCAGTAATTATCACATTTTAAGTTCACACCAATCATGTAATGTCTTTCACTTCTAATTCTGTGGATGTACTACTCTTACTCTCCAAAAGCATTGCTCATTTCATCACACACATGTTTTAGTTTGTAAAATACAACATCACAAATGAAATGTAAACATCTGATTGTTCACAAGTCTGGCTTATTCAAGTGGAAGAAGCACGATTTGTAATATTAATTGTCAATATTCCAATAGCACAAAAGGGGTATTTGTTTGATTGATGAAGATGCCATGCATACCATAAAAACCTGTTGCTTGTGGGCCTGCGCTGCAGTCTTTGATAGTTAAGCGGTCTGAGTAGTCCGAACAATACACAGATGACATATGCTTTGAATACAATGCTGAACATATTAGACATATTATCACATTAGACCAAAATATATATACTGCTATATACTATAAAATAACAAAACATATACTTGTACTATATACACAAAACGTATCAGCCTACAGTAATAGAACTTAGTCCCAGGAAAGGCAATTTGGGTGAATATTTTACACAAAGCTAATGAGCCTAAGTGCAGCTGGATCTATGTACTTTCCCCTTTCTTTAAAAGCAAAGCAGATATTCAACTAAATATATAACACCTAAATTCATTTGGTTGGGAAAACTAAGTAGTATGCATTACATATAGGTACTTAGAATATATCCATAAGACAAGCTTTTGTCAAGGGAAAAATGTCTGTGTGCTTATAATATGCAAACAGCCTGTTTGTTACAATTGCATATAAATTCAACGTTCTAAGTCAATATGTAATATGTGTTTACATTATAAACTCTGGTCTCTATCATCACATTACAATTTAAAAGACATTTAGCAAAATTAAGTAATGTGATATATTTAACTAAGGACCCCTCACCAATTATAGTGTCCATCACTACAAATACAGTTTAAATCTTTTTTGGTATACAGGGACGGAGGAAAATACTCACTTGATTCACTTGCATTTTGTCCACAGTACATTTAATCATGTCACAAACATACGATTATACAATTAGTAGCATAATGCATAAACAGTTCATAGGGTTTCTGATTGGCTAGATTTCTAGGTCACATGACTGAAATTTTGATTTTATATCATATTTATATTTCTTATCAGAGTACTGCGATGAAATTTTGATGGTTTGTTGGCATCTTCAAATGTGTGTGCTACACAATTGCAGAATGATTTGTATATTTTTCTGATTTATTTATCAATATATTATAAAATTATACTTACATATTTCTCATTCATCACAAGATGGAGAGAATTATTTTAAGTCGGTTGAACGATACATTTCATTCAATTCTTGAATGTAATAACTGTGTCCTGATAAAAAAACAAAAACATATTAACGCTCTCAGGAACATTTAATACTAATTCTTTTACTTTTTAACTAACTACAGTGGACTCGTTTTAAGCGATGACTAAAAACCATTGGCAATTACCTTGTTATATCGATTTTCTCACTATAATCAGGGTTAAAAAAAAAAAAAGAAAATATAAAGAGTTGGCACCTGCAAAATCACCTTGTTATAAAGGATTTTGTATATCCGACCTCTTTATATCGAGGTTCACTTGTATTCAAAATTGCGGACAAGTTGTGTGATGCACCCTTACAGCTGTAAGTAGCACAGAACTTCTTTGGCTCAATGAATACACTGCAGTTACATCATTACATGTACATGTAGCAGCATTTTCCAGCATTACAGTCAGCATGCAAACTGGCAGCCAGAAAACACCATAGTCACAAAAATGATAGAACCATTGACGTAGCATAGAATGGGCAATGCAGCAA
>JZLH01S0001016.1:48272-62496 GCA_001188425.1 Eucidaris tribuloides
CATATACTTGCTTCACTTTTCTATTCCTCTGGTCATGCCGATTTCTAATCATTAGTAACACTCGCTTATTTATAACTTCTCTTAAATCACATCTAGAACATGATTCAACATTAATTTCAATAAAGATTTCAGCAGTCAAAACATTTTGTTAAGGTAGCGTCACAAAGTCCCAAAATTGACACAAGATGTCACATGAATATGGAATTGTCAATTTTGTGTGGAGCTGGACCCGAATTGATCAACACAGCCACTCAACCGCTGAAGCAAGTATGATGTTATAGAAGGTCACACGATGGCTTAAGATGCTCTCACAAAAGGCCTGATGTTTAGACATCAGAGCCAAATTTGAAAAATTTCCTGAATCATGTGTCCACCTTTGCTGAACTTTGGGACAATGTGATGCCTGCATTAATGTAGGAGTATTATTCTTGCAATAGAACTTACACTTTGACCATACACTATCTATTTATCTTATTTAAAGTCACACAAAAGAGCTGAATAATGATGTATTTCAGTATTTAAAACTAAATGCCCCACAAATATGATTCCTATGAATTTCAAAGGCCTTACCAGTTTATGGTTTACTAGCTTCATGAAAACAACAGCATAAGAATGAATACATGGATGAACTACTAAGAAACCTGCATAAAGATGGAAATGGTACAATGTAGTTGTCTGTAATCTGCTGAAAGGTGCTATTAGAGTAGACTATTTATCTTAGAAACAGCTAAAGGAAAGAAATGGAAGTGGGCAGGTCACATAAGCAGAAGGTCAAACAACAGCATGGAGACCTATGGCAGGGAAAAGAAACCGATGCAGACAAAACAAAATACGGAGGAACAAACTGGACAGATACTGGGGAGTAGCAAATGTGTTCAACAAAGCTAGAGACAGAGAGATGTGGCGCAAACATACTGAGGCCTGCGTCCAGCAGTAGACAGGAAAAAGCTGATGATGCTGCTGATGATGATGATGATGATGATTTATTTGCAGTTAAATGACTTTTTTGTGACGATAAGCAGGTACTGGTGATTTAGATTAAAAACTTGTGCAGTCACAAAACAATCAGATTTTCCCCGTCTAATTGAGATTCTGGGTCCCAGTTTATTTTTCCGATATGAAAAGAGAATATTATCTTTCAACTATGCATGTTACACGCCCCTTCAGAGCAGTATCCAGCAAGCCAAATACATGTATGTATTTGGTAACCTTTGTGAGGATTTTTTTTACAGAATAAAAAAGAGGAAAGGAAAAAAGACAAAAGGGGGAGGGATAGTGACTGGGCAATGTATGCATACAAGTCAGTTTGCAATTAATGTTAACCAGTCTCTAAATTGAAATTATCTTTTTGCTTATGTCTGCAACTCCTGCTAATTTCTACCTAATTTTACCTTTCGAATTGTCACAAATATAGTTCAGGCTACTACACATGTCGTCAGTTGCTTTCGTCTGACGTGCCAACAAAATTTTCATGAGTAATACTACAAACAACAACAAAACTACTTTGACGATCTGTGACTCACTCTTCACATGAACTGATTTTTTTTTCCCTGATATTTCAAGGATGAAGATTTCAATGAGTTGGTGACAAGAAGCAGATTAAGGAATCTCATGGGATTAAAGGATGCAAGGATGGGATAAATAGAGCATAAACAAGGCAGAAAAAAGAGAACATGTAAGTGGGTGGGGAATCGAAATGTCCTGCAGTTAACTGCTACCTAACTGTGCTGGTGATAACTTTGTTGCATTAGTGTGGCTAAACAGTACTAATGAAAGCACATTGAACAATTTCCCTCTACAGAACTAGAAAACAAACATTGTTGATAGATGCTGTCACTGTTGAAAGGTGGGGTTAAAAATCAGTGGAACTGAAAACATACCAACATTACACACACTAATGCTTTATACATTTACCAAGCTATGCTAAAATATCTTTGTTTCTGATATATCTCATATAATATGACTAATCCTCTGGCAGAAGTCTTCCAATAAGGTCACTTTTCTAGTCAATTTTTTGGATGAAATGCGCCATGCCAAACATTCAATTATTTCAATAAGTTCAAGTGCAAATAGCTTAGCCTATGAATCACCATTTTTCCTTTTTTTAACATTCCACTGCCAATCTTTGAAACATCTTTCCCTTTTGCTGTACTACTGCCAATGACAGTGTTTTCATGATTTAACATGCATCTGTATTGTTTGCAACATTTTAGCAGAAAGTTATAATTTACAAATTCACATGAAGTATTTATATGAATGTTGTTGTGTAGATATAAAATTTTTCTTTTCATATGACTGCAACCTCTTATTTGCAGTATGAAAACTGACAGGATTGACATGTATTTGGCAAAGTTTAATGGATGTAAGATTTTTGTGAAATACATCTCCACAGAATTACAGCAATACAGAAAGACACTTAAGTTACACATGAAGTTTTGACTTGATATTAAACCTTACTTTGAATTAAATAGAATGACATATTTCTCTTACCATGAAACAAAAACTATTTTTATCCCGTGCAAGTGCATTTCTCGTCTACAGTATTATCTTCTCACCATGCATTTCTTTGGTCTAGAACATTTCAGGCACGTTTTAGTAATACATGATTTTTTTTTTCCTTACTCTTCACACAATGTTGATAAATAATGACTGACGCCGTTTTCCGACAGATAAATAAGAGATAACGTTGCTTTTGCTACAACGATTACAGTACAACCATGTTTGGCTGTCTCAAGTTCAAATTGCCTATCAAAAGCACACGTAAGGCAACTAAAACTGTAATTCTCGTATTTATAATTATGTTTCTTTCGCTTTCAGTTGTACAGTTGACCAAACTTTTACGATTGAAACTCAAAAATACCTCACAGGATAGATATCTTTTCATGTAGAAATATTGTATATATGTTCTGTTGCCGATCACAATATATTGAATTATAATTTTTTGATTTATGAATAATATGGAAAAAAACTGAATATCATCATGATATAATTACATAACTATTCATCATTCTTTGTTCATTCTGATCATGATTGTACCAAAATATATATCCCCATCATATCCCAAATTACACTTTTGATAAAAAGCCATGTACTGAATACACGTCACCTGCAGGCTCTGTGTTTCTGGTTAGTTCCATCGGTCTGAGTAACACTGCTCAAACTTTCAATTGTTCATCACAACAGTGCAGACTTGTTATACAAACACCAAGATGAAAACTTTTAAATGAGATATACTCCAATGATGTTGATGTTATCCATCCACCATGTCGTCAGAGTCAATTCAGAAATTAAATTTGTTCAGTTTAATAGCGTAGTGTAACTCGACCTTCTCTTGTTGAAATACCTCTGTATGATCAGGTCTTTCATGCTATAGGTGTTAAAATACTCCTTTATATTTGCTTGTCAGCAATTATTCTGTTCCTGTATTTGGTAAAAGAGTATCCACATACTTTATACATCAATGGTGTATTTCTTACAGGTCAGTTTGCCTCCACTCCGGATTGAATACAATACATAAAAAAGTGTTCAACTTCTGAATCACTGCATGACTTAATTTTCAATGCCACATGCTGATTTACTCTTTAAGTACTTTAGGATTGACAATCCCTTTATCATCAACTCTCGTATCATCACAATAAAATAAATTTCTGCACATCAAAACTTTCAGATGAGCATAGCATCTTATCAAGGCAATATTACACCAACCTTGTAAGAAATAAAAAATCATCAATATAGTTGCTATGCCCTTTTTATACCAGCATATATATCATAACCATTTACCAACCACTATAAACCATTATAAAACATATCTTGCCAATGGCACTTCGGATGTCGATAATTCTCAGCAACACATCTTGATTCAGTTCCTGCACACCGCTGATTGAATGCACACACAAAGAAAGAGTCCAGTTCTCCTCAAAAACTCTCCACGAAACTGCCGGGGAACAATCCTGTCTTCCCCGTCCGATGCAGTGTTCCTTTAAACCAACCATCCTCCCGCTTTTTATGAACGAAGACCGTGTCGCCAATTTTCAGCTCCAGCTCAGCTTCGCTGGTCGGTGGGTACGGGACGACGACACGATACCTGGAAAAAAACACAGATCAAGAGTGGTGATATGGGGTCAATTTGTATACATCAGAGCCAGAAATTAATTCAATGTTAGTAAGTAAATTAATGCTTGTTTCTCCTCAAGTAAACAATTTAAAGAAGAAATCCTTCCAGTCTGATAATACACTAGCCAGTGTATACATTGGCATATGCTTCAAATCATTTGGTTCTTGAGGAATTTTTGTGACTTCTCCCAACTATGTCACAAAGTCTCAAAAAAATTTGCTAGATGTGCCCTCTTCAAGTGTAGATTGCTGAATGAATCACATTCGATCTTGTTCAGTATATTGGGCATGGTATTGGCCTTGTCTAAGGTTGATTACAATCACTACAATTTCGATGCACAAGTACTTGCAGTATTTCATGCTTTGTTACAATCTGATGCAGTGATCATGATTGACAATTAATCGTGGTGATCTAAGAAAATTTTTGAACCGTCCAAAATTTTGGAAAAGTCAACACGACTGTCACAACTGACCTCAAGATTTGATTAGATCTGATAAAATCACCACGGTTACTCTGAGATTTAGACCACGATTTTAATTATGGCACGAATTGTGATAGTGGGAATGCCCCTTAAATGAATTACACAGTCTTGGAGGCAACAGATCAATGATTAGTTCAATACACTACATGTATATACCTTTCTCTAAGTAATGGAGTTGTTTGTGGCGGTGGCTGATCTTCTGTCCTCTCACTTCCTCCTATTGCTCCCATCTCTCCTCCCGTTGTTGATAACGATGTTGATGTCATCGTCGATGACGGCTCGACGGCACTGCTCTGCTGATTCTCCGGTGACGAGGACTTTGAGGAACTGGGTGAAGGGGAGGTTGAGGTCAAAGTTCGTACACTACTCACAGCAGGAGTGGTTCTCGTGCTCAGCTCTGGTGCTTCGTTAGATACGGGCTTTGAAGTCTTCTTTCCTTTCCTGTCTTTTTTCTCCTTCTGTTGGTAAAGCAAAAGAAATATAAAGTAATTACAGTTTTCATATACAGACAGTAAACACTCAATACTTTTGCAAATCATTGTTAAACAACTCGTTTCAATACAGATTTTCTTTAAAACTTTTATTTATTCTACAGACCACATGTTTGTTAACCTCACCTGACCTGCTAAGAGAAAGAAAAAAAAACTACAATCAACTTGCTGACATATGTCCGAAGCTTCTCTGTTTCTGAAATGTTCAAGGTATTCAGTAAGCTTCACAAATTATTGATTAGAATTTTCAGGATAAGCACAATTTTATTGTTACTGCAATTGTATGCAAAAACCAGAAATGCATAATTTGATATATTTAGATGTAATTGATAACATTTTAATTTCTGATTGTTAAGAATGAAAGGAATATATACATGTATACACAAGAAGACTGCTAGAAGACTGCTTGATTTTATGTGCATTTCCCATAAGCCTCGAGACGAGATATCTTGTGTCTTGTCTTCAAAGGATTAAATGATTAGAATTATATTTTTATTACAAGATTAATGCCTTTCCTTGTTTATATTAAATTATCTTCATTTCTACATGTTATTATTCTATAGTTAGCAACAGATATATACTACAGCCAAGTTTCTAAATATACTCTTCTAAAAAAAAATGCATCAAAATTTATGGGACCAATATTATCAATGAAAGTGCAGTAACAGGTGAAATATCAACTGTGGTTCTGTGTTTCAAAATTTTGTTTTTGATTTTGCACACCGGAATCTCCAAAATGAGCTGATATCATTCATTACAAAAAGATTCAAATAAATTTTCACCTCTCGAAGATTTCTGGGGCAGTAAAGTTAGTGTATTTGTGAAAATAAGGGTTATTGCATATTTAAACTGAATAAAATGTTGTACAACACATTTCTTAATAAGAATTTTACACAACTATAACACCAGCCTAGCCGCTGGGCATGATTCATGCATCATCTAGTTAGAAATGAATACCTGCTGATCACAGCTCACAAGGTTAGAAACTAACACCAGTGATGATGGACTCTATTGAGTTCAACAATCAGTGTGTGAAGACTACAGATGAAGACTGTTGCTTTATTCAGTTTGAATTTGTAATGATTTATTTAAATTTATGAAAACTTACTTTTCTGCCCAAGGCTTTGTGAGAGGCGAAGATTTACATGAATCCTTACATCATGAATGATTTAGCTTGTTTTCTTTGCAAACTTTTCTAAGGTATGAAACTGCAGAATGCAATCTTTAAGTACTGACAGATAGTCAGGGTAAATCTACTTTTGGGTCTGATCTTTTGGAAAGTTAGGTCACCATTTTAGTTTACAGATATATATATTTTTTGGGATAATAACTTGATAATATTAGCTATGGCACACTTGGTACTGCCATAATATTAACACTATGCGAAAGCATACAGACAATAAGTATACACAGCAAATTGTAATGCCCCGTTTACACTATGTTCCCAGCGGCCACGGCAACCACGTTTCAGGCCACCGTGGGCAAAACGGGATGGACGTGACACCACGCAGGAGGACGGGCTGGGCAAACGTTACAGTCCGTGTTGCCGTGGATGCCAGGCCAGATTTTCTAACCATCAAAAAATTTGCCACGGTAGCCACAGTGAGGATGAGAAACCTAGTATAGGCCGTAGGAAAATGAGGGGAACGCAATAAAACTCGACAGTACGTTATAGGCCGTAACAGCACTTGGAGGTGATCTGTAGCGGGTCTTTCCGCATGGTCTCACGTCCATCCCGTTTTGTCCACGGTGGCCTGAAACGTGGTTGCCGTGGCCGCCGGGAACATAGTGTAAACGCGGCATAATGGAAATTGGGCGATGAATGTTCACCTGTACATGCAATAACCATTAAGCCTTTATACATCAGCTACTTTGTTTTAACTTGTATACTTTGCAAGTTTTCAATGTTTTGTTACCATGCAATGAAGTTTGAGAAAAATATTTTTTTAAGAAGAATGCATTGAGATAGGTGCCAACTTTCAGTTTAAATAAGGCATGAAGTTTGGTTTTGTTAGACTTGGAGATTTGGCTGCTGTGGCCAGGTGTTTTGCATTCTAATCTAACAGATAAAACCACCTTAACATACAAAGAAAGAATGTATCATCAATTATGTTTGTCCTTAATGTTTATTATATGCACTCAATGAAACAGATTTGTACAAATATATATAGTGTAAAAGAAATATTAACTTAAGTTGAAGTATAAAGGCCAGTTAAAGTATTGCATTGCAGTTTGACATTCATTTCATTAAAACAATACACTTCAGCGAATGCACAAAAAAGCACAATGAAAACATTTGATAAAACTGAAGTATGCACACAAATGAACAGAAAATAATGCTACTTGAAGGAATTTACACAAAATGGACAAAAAAGTTACCAAAATTAAACAAAATCACACAAAGACACAGCAAATGAACACAGCACACAACTACGTGCAAATGTGGGAGAGAAAATATTGATGTGTGCAGAGGAGTTTGATTGCAAACAAATACAGACTCTGAGAAGAGTTTGCATCAATGAATTCTGAATTTGATTATGAATAATAACGTATCAAACATGGAGTAGTAAATGATATTGGTGGAATGTTTGAGAATTTTGTTGTTTATTGGTACAACAGGGTAGTGTGCTGTGCTTGACAAATTCATTTTCACCTTTTCATTATCTTAATACATATTTTTCTCCTATTTCTTTTTCTGGATTAGGTTGTTTGTCAGTTAGGCATATCAGTTAATAGTTTTCATCATGCTGTTTTAAAGTTACTATCAGCTATGTCAGAGCCATTATAGTCTATAGCATTATTTAACAATTTGCTCTTGTATTGAGGGCAAACAAATCCAAAGCAGTTAGATAATTAGTCTTAATTGTTACAAAATCATCTGCCCAAAAGTTGCCCCTGGGACAGGTAAATGATGGGTGGTTCATGTTCAGACAACTGATTTGGAAGAGGGAAGAAAAAACTGAGCATTTAGGAAAAGCATACAATAAAGTAAAAACAAGTTGTTCAGCTCACATTATCAATATTTTCTAATCTATAAAATGTTAAGGTTTTTGCTTATTTTTGTTTCTTTTCATTGTTTTTGTTAACTGAACCTGGCAAGGTTTCAAGACCATTATGTCCACCCCAGATTAGATGGGATGAACATAATTGGTATTACGAGTAAGACAGCAGCCTAAACTATACAGTCAAACCAGCTGAAAAATAAAGTATGCTTTAAACTATTAGAGTGTTGGAAATTTCAGGACATTTGTCAATGTTTGCCTTCAATACATTCAGTTTTATGCCATTATTAGAAGCAAGAGCATAACATTCACACTGCCTGTACAAATACATGACTCTCTTTAATTCTGATTTGAAGAGGTATGTATGAAAATGTCTTATTGACCAGAATTAGAGGAGAGATATATTTGTCTAGGCCAGGTGATTCCCTAAAGCCAGCACTCTACCTTGTCAGCTCTGTGAGCCAGATTGAATTGAGATGGCATACTGCCACTGCGCCTACGGTGTCCCCTCACCAAGGGTGGGCTGTTGTTCATGGTTGGGGGCGGGGTTCTACTCCCCGCCTCGGCCCCTACCTGAGCATACACACTTTGACTCTGTACAGTAGCAACATGCTTGGTGAAAGAAAAGGTGCTGTGCGGTGGTGGTGCATGCAAACCAGACTTTGAAACATGGGTGCTTGAGGCAGCTGCAGTGGTAGCGTTAGCAGGTGCAGCCTGTCTACTTGAGTTTGTCCTGTGATCGTCGCTTTCACTATAGCGACGGGGCTTTTCGACAGGTTGCCGAGTGACAAGCATGGCACCGCCCACCTGGGGGGCGACACGCTTGGTCTTGGCAGGATTGACATTGAGGCACATGTCACTGGGGTGACTGTACTGACGGGCTACCTGAGGTGGGGTGACTTGGCTGCACGCTTGGCGTACCGGTACTCCGGGCGGTACTGCCGAGGCACCGAGATCCGCGGGTGGTACACAGTGAGTCCTGTTACGGGCACCTTGAGACGTCGGTGGCGATCCCGGTGCGAGTTGAGATGCATTTGGATGAGTGGTGGCGTTCGTGGTGCGAGGGCGCACCGTCTGAACGACCTGATTAGCATTAGAAGTCTGTACTGCCGTGTGAACCTGTCCCATCCTACTGGGGTTGCTGCCACGTATCTGGGGTACATTCCCCGGCCAGCTACCGGCAACCTGTGGCACGGCGCCACCCTTTCCTACCACCTGTGCCGTACTCTGTCTGACATTGGCCATTTGCATACCGACATTTGGCGGGCTCCCTCGTGGGTGCCTATCGTTCGACAGTCTTGATTGCGGCATCTGGATAGGTCTGCTGGTTGCCCCCTGCTGGGCAGCCTGGGGTGGGCGGTACTGCATCATTTGAGCGGCACGCTCACTTTGAAGTTGTGCAACAGTCTTTTGTCCATCGACTCCAAGAATGGAGGATTTGGTTCCAGTCACAGTGTTTTGTGGTGGAGAAGTGGTTCCATGGGATCCAGCATGAGATGAGGTGGGAGGAGTCCTGGATGGAGATGGAGCACTAACAGTGGTCTGGGTCTGGGTAGCTGATGTCGCTGGTGATGATGACACCGAGGACTTCTTTTGTTTCTCCTGTTTTTCATGCCTGAATGTAAAATAATAAAGGTGATTATAATAATGGTTAGAAGAGGAAGGTGGAGGAAGGAGGAGGGGAGGAGTGTGAGGAGGAAGAGGAGGAGGAGGGGAGGAAGAGGGGATGAGGAGAGAAAAGAAAAGAAAAGGAGGAAGGAAGAAAGGAAGGAGGGATGAAGGAAGGAAGGAAGGAGGGATGCAGGGAGGAAGGGAGAGAGGGAAAGAGGGAGGAGCAGGGGGTGCTTATCAATTGTGCCACCTCACAAGTTACTTATTCTAAGGCATTGAATTAGTTTGATTGATAGAAGAGTAAAATTCGATACGACAATTATTACCCTCAAATGAAAAGCGTCATCAAATAGATCAAGTTTATGAATTCCCATGTGTGTTTTCCATACAAAACTGGTTAATAACCAAAGACTTTTGAAGTCAGAGCACCTGGGATAAAGGGTTTGGTTCTCTCTGATATTTGAGTGAAGGAGAAAATAATTGTAAGCTCAAAATCATTTATACATCACTCTTTACAGGTTTTACCTGCTGACAAAAACATTTCTGCAGAGATTCATAGTAAAATGCTATTTTCATTCTTTGGCCATTAACAATGGAGCCAGAATTTTCGACAACATTCTTTTCATGAATAGCTAAGATAATTCTCCATCGTAAAGTAGATTCAGCAAGATTTAAACAATTATGTGAATACCAGTCATTACTGCTGAAAACTTGAATCACACAAGACCACATTTCCCTGGAGAGATGAGCTTTCCTTGCTCATTACTTCTGCAAAGTAAACTTCAAGGTTACTTTCAGGTCAATCACTAAATACTTCTTTTATATGATGAGGATTAGAGCGCTATTAACAGGTGTGCAAATTTTACGCCTAATCTGTGTTGACCATGACATCAGTCAGCATGAACAACATACAATAATATTAACCCATTTTAGCTCCGAGATTCCTTAATTCCAAAGAGTTAATACATGACACATCTGGTTCCCAGAAGCCAACATGTTAATATACCCTAAGACCAATAGATGGCTGGACTAGTGATTTTGTTTTGTACAAACATTAAAATTCTTTTCTCCAGATGTAAGCGATAGAAAATTCCAGGCATTATGAGGAGAGTTCCAGCAGTGTGGTAGAGATAATCTATGTGTATTTTAGATCCTTGCGGCTCAGAGTTTAAAGTGTACCAATAACCTAAAAATAAAATTTGTGCACAACTAGAATACACTACAAATAACCACAATTCAGTTGTCTCAGCCTGTGAAGTAATCCATATTTTGATAAATCAGATCATAATGTGTACAAAGTTCCGCACTTGTGCTCCACACGTTTTAAGTTCTGCTCCGTAAGCACCAATTTCTATGTGTGCGTATTCTGGCTACACGCGTATGTGTTTGCTTAGTTAAGTAGCGATATTGATCTATACAATGGGTGTGTATGCCTATTATTAAGACATACATAGACAAATTATCGATAGTGCGAACGATCGATTGATATAATTGGTTGATTGACTAGTCTAGTCCAAGTCATTTTTGTTTTTACTTACTGTTTGAAATTTACATTAAAACCCCAATAAAGAAAAATCGGTGTGATCATGAGTGCTAATACTTTGCAGAGGGCATGCCACAAATGTATTCTACATAATATAGCAAACAAATTATACAGGGCATTGGCACACTTTAAAAATTATCATTCAGGATCAATTTCCCATATTCATCATAAAAATTCACTCAAATAACTGGTTTTTCATGATTAAAATAATGCTCAAACTGAGTAAGTATAGTCTGAATTTTACACTGATGTATTTCTCATTAAATATGACAGAATATAAACATAATTTCAACTTGAAACAAAAAGGATTATGTTTTGTAAGAACTTCATTAGCAGCATATGCTGTCTATCATTCCCAAGGGTTACAGCTTCCTATCTACATCACTCTTTTTGAAAGACAATAAAACATCGCAAACAATATGTACCAATACTGGTAATATCGTCGGTGACATTACGTACCACCGAATCTCGTATATCAAACAAATCAAACATTCGCTGGTACGTGAAATCACCGACAATATGTCTGCTACAGGACATATATCTCAAAATGCCTGTTCTTTTCTTTTTTTAGGCAACCATTGTCAAGTACCACATAGTTATCTAGATGGTTTACATACCTGTAAATCTGCATGTAATTACCAGGGAACACACCAATCTGTCCACTACGAAGTGACATGCCCTTAAACCAGCCATCTTTACACTTCTCATTGACGGTATAAAACTCTCCTTTCCGTAGTTCCACCTCATTGGGTTAGCGGCTCCTGTGTCATATACCACAGCACAGTAACTGGATAACAGTAAAATACATGTACATAGATATCACAGTTAATATAGTTAGATTATTATTCAATATTTAGTTATGAACATGATATGTACTTCGAAAACAAGACTCACCTGACTATTTAAATTTCTGATAAAGAATAAATGAATGACCAATTCAACTGACACTATTCTCTATATTCTTGGAGATATGGAGCCTAAATTTCATCACACACCCATTTCCTAATTGTCAAATACTTTGCTTTAAAGTGATAGGCTAACATTGTGGAGCATCAATTAAAAAATTGTCAAACTTTAATATCTGAGCTACATAGTAGTGTTCAAATGGACAAATAAACACCTTAGAATACAAAAGTTAGGAAAGTTACACTGCCAATGTCAAGTTATACATAAATACAACAATTAAAACCTCGGGCGAAGTTTTATTAACCTAGGTGTACACACAGTAAGTCTATGGGAGGAAATGGGCAAGTGAATCTGGTCAACTTACGATTTTCACTTTTTTAAAGCACTAAATAATCATTTTGAAATACAATTTTTTCAGGGCTTCATTTTTAGACCTCATCAAAGACACTGGTAGCATGGGGAATCATGCGGCACAGATTTTTTTTAACCGTGGTAAATGTTAGCCAATACCTTTAATAATTTGCACATATGAACAATGGCTCAGATTCTATTGCAGGTAATCATTCTGCATAAATGCTTATTTCAAGGAAATAGAATTCCCGTTTTAGAAAACACAAATCTTTCAACTTAGGTCTCCAGGCACTTGTGTATTTGATAGACATAAATCTGTATCAGGACATTTCACCCAGAGGACAACTCCCCTGTGGATGACTCCTACCTGACAACTCCCATGTAGGACAACTCCCCCAAAGGCACCTCCCTTGATGAAAACTCATATCTTTAAAACCGGAAACATTGTTAAATTTCTTCAGGGCAGTAGTCCTCTGGGGGAGTTGTCCTCCGGTGGAGTTATCCTCTGGGAGAGTTGTCCTCTGGGAGAGTTGATTTTTGGGGGATAATATATAAAAAGATGAATTGTCCTATTTTATTGCAGAGGGAATTTCATCAGATTAGTGTCAAGAATGCTAATGAAAGGATTATTTGCAAGAATAGAAGGCTGAAATGCGAAGGTACACTGAGATAGATTCGATTTGTCATCGCGTGTCAGATGCCGTAGACCAATGATAGGCCTGGTGGGATTGGTGCGCAAGACCTGGGATAGGCAGGGGACGTCGATCCATGTTTTGGATGGAGCGGGGGGCGGGGGCCCAGGAAAGTAAAAAAATATGTCCAGACAGATGTTTCGACATGCGCCTCTCGGTGCGTGCAAATGTAATACGCAAAGATATTTTGCGGGCAAGGCGCCGGACATTGATTTAATGAGGAAGATATAGGCACAAGACGAAGAGTTTGAGCAATTTTGCAAACACATCTGTAAAGTTCGGTGAAGAGTGATTAGTATATACTAATTGCACTATTTTTTATATAAGTGCTTGGACAGGTGGCATGCTTAATTATAAGATCATAATATTTAGCAGTATAATAGAATGTTTGCTAGAAAGTGAGATCAAATCTGAGGGGGCAGAGTCGATGTAGATGTTGCCCCCTCCCCCCCTAATATTTCTCATTGTGGCCAATCGAAGCCCCTGCGGTAGTTCGTACAGAGGCCGGTATAGCTATAGATTTCAGGTTTGATTCCCTGGTTCATTTTTTCTGACATGTTATGTGTAAACAAAAATTATAGATCCCAGTTGTGATTTAATATACAGGAAAGAGAGACACAATGAAGAAAATTACTAATACATCACAAATTACTGTCATCATTTAATCATGTAGTCAGAAATCACGACACTAAAATAATGAAAGTAATCTTTCTGCATATAATTGTTTCTGGTTCCTAGACCAGAGCACGCAACAGGATCAGTTCGCACCCAACTCATCACTACCACAGTGGATGGGCTCTATGGACCCCCTGGCACTCCAACTGTCATCCCCGTTGGAGGCCGCCATTCATCACACTAACCCATAAAGTGTGAGGTGTAAATTTCACAAATTCATGGTAGTTCTGTTCGATTTTATGTCTACAAGAGTACACCCTAAGCCACCCCCACCAGTACCATACTTGCACAGCACCCTGCTTTCTAAAACTGCATAATTCTGTTCCCTTGCCTTACCGGCACCCACCCCCCATCACCC